>CAUYLG010036869.1:0-46706 GCA_963573385.1 Cacajao melanocephalus
GTGTGGCTCCTCCGCCGGGAATCTCCTAGTCTGTGGGCAACAAAAATTCGTCTGAAAGTGCGGCGTCCACTCACTCTCTGCGCTTTCACTGGGAGCTACGATCCTGAGCTGTTGTTAATCGGCCATCTTGGATCTCTCTCCTCTTTTCCATATTTAATACTCCTTTCAGAAACTTTTGTAAGGCATGTCCAACGGTAATGGATTCCCTCACCATTTGCTTGTCTTACTTCTTCTTTGCTTATGATGCTTAGTTTGGCTAGGTATAAAATTCTTGGATGAAAATTATTTTCTTTAAGAATGCTGAATATAGGCCCTCAATCTGTTGTTCTGGTTTCTAGAGTTTCTGCTAAAAAGTTTGCTGTTAGCTTGACGGGTTTTACTTTTTAGGTCATCTCTGCCTTCTCTCTGGCTGCCTTTAATATTTTTTCTTTCATTTTGACCTTGGAGACTCTGATGATTCTGTATCTTGAGGATAGTCTTCTTGTGTAATATCTCACAGAAATTCTCTGCATTTCTTGATTTTGAACATTGGCATCTCTAGCGAGGTTGGGGAAGTTTTTAAGGATAATATCCTAAAATATGTTTTCCAAATTGCCCGTTATCGCCTCATATCTTTCAAGGACACTAGTGAATTATAGATTTGGTCTCTTTACAGACTCCCATATTTCTCAGAGGTTTTTGTACATTCTTTCGTATTATTTTTTGTTTTTTGAGTTAATTTAGAGAACCAGTCTTTGAACTTTTAGATTTTTCCTGAGCTTGATTTATTCTGCTGTTCATACTTGTGATTGCATTATGAAATTCTTGTAGTGTGTTTTTCAGCTCTATCAGATCAGTTTGGTTCTTTCTTATAATGGCCATTTCCTTTGTCTGCTCCTGTATCATATTTTATTGTAATCTTTAGAATTCTTGAATTGGATTTTGACTTTCTCCTGAATCTTGATGCTCTTCATTCCTGTTCACATTCTGAACTGTATTTCTGTCATTTCAGCCTTTTTATCCTGGTTCAGAATCCTTGCTGGGGAACTAGTGCAGTTGTTTGGAGGAAAGCAGACATTCTGACTTTTTGAGTTGCTAGAGTCCTTGTGCTCATTCTTTCTCATTTGTGTGGACTGATTGAATGCAGCTGCCACACCCCACAATGTGATGTAATTTGAGTACAGTAGCTGACTTCTTTTCAATATGTTTTCAGAGGGGTGAGGCTGTATGCAGGAACTTATTTGTGGCTGAGTTCTTGTCCTTATTTTCACAGTGTGGGTTTAGAGTGGCATATATTATTAGCAAAGTATTTTTGTTGTTGAAGTTTGGGATGTGATCCAGTAGATGGTGCTTAAGCATAATGGCCAGTAGGTTGGCTCTTGCTTAGCCACTTCACTCCTTTGTATTTCCTCATGACTGCAACCATGCTCCCTCTCAGTGGCTCTAAGTGCTCCAAGTGTGTGTTCTGGCTGTAGCTCTTGGCTTGGCACTTTTAGGCTGCACACTGCAGCTCTGGGGTGAGCTCAGGCTTTATATTCCTTCCTAGCTAGGAGGCAGCAGGAGAAGGGACCTAGGCAGGTGCAAGGACAAGTGGAAGAGGGCCTTTCACTTGTCTCTTGAGGCTCAAAAAGGCAGACCCACTACCATTGGGGGTATCAGCCTGGGGTGTGGTGGCTGCATTGTGGACTCAAGCCAGAAGGCCCTGCCTGTTGATGAGCAGACAGGCTGGGCAGCTCATGGGGGAAACTGACTGACTTCTTCTTTTTGGGACAGCTGTGGCTTGCTGGAGGTGTGGTTAAATCACTCAGGGTCTTTGCTCCTTTTCTAGTCTGAGGGTAGCAATGACAGTACCACTGCAGTGGCAGTGGCAGAGGCAGAGGGGCTTTTGGTTGCCTCTGGGAGCTTCATCTCTGAGAAACACAGAGCCACTGCTACTGAGAATGCTGAGCTGTTGGGTGAGGGTGACCGCAACTGCTGTCCCAAGCTCGGGGCCCCACTTGGTGAAGACTGGGGGACTAATGGCTCACAGTGAGGAAAGCCTGGGCTCCTTTCTCTATAATAAAACTGTGGTGTGCTAGAAGTATGAGTAAAACCCTCGGGTTCTTTGTTTCTTGCCCAGACTGAGGGCATCAGGTGGAGAGGGGCTGTTGGTTGCCTCTGGGAGCACCTCTGCAGGGAAACACAGAGCCATTAACAGTGGGAATGCTGAGCTGGGGTAGAGGAGCTGTCCTGTGGTCTTGAGCCAGGGACCCTGCCTGGTGAAGAGTGGGGTGTGGGAGCTCGCTTGAAAGTGACTGGGCTCCTCTCCATATGATGGCTTCAGCTTGCTGGTGGTTTCAGCATAGCAACCAGGCCCTTTGTTCCTTCCCCAGTGCGGGGACAGTCAGAGTAGAACCACTGCAGCTGCAGTGGCATACATGCTGTGAGTTGTCTCTGGGATTTCCTCCTCAGAGAGATGCAGAGCCACTACTGACTGAAGCATTCAGGTCGGGGCAGGTTAATTATATTGGGGGCCCAGGTCAATAGGCACTGCAGAGTGAAGAGTAGGGGAGGGGGAACCCATGTGGAAAACAGTCTGGCTGCTTTTCTGGAAGGTGTCCGCACTGTGCTGAGCATCTACATCAGTCCCCAACCACTACACTCCCTCCTGAGCCTGAGGGCAACAGTAGCAAGGACTGCAGGACAGCGAAGATGATGCCCTGGCTGCTCCCTCTGGAAGCTCTGTCCCAGGGAAATTTAGAGCTGCTACCATTCTGAAAGCCCAGGCCGGGAAGCCTGGAGTCCCAGGTTGGGAGGCCCTGCCCAGTGATAAGTAGAAGAGGTGGAGACCTACATGGAATACAGTCTGGTCCCTTTTCCATAAGGCAGCTCTGCTGGGGGCCTGGACAGCCCCCAATCACTACACACCCTCTGGAACCTGAGAGCATCAGGAGGGGGTGTTGCAGAGAAGCCAAAATGGCAGCCTGCGTGTCCCTCTGGGAGCTCTGTCCCAGGGAAGTACAGAGCTACTCCCTGCCCAAGAACTCAGGTGGGGCTGGGGTGGCCTCACCAGCACCCCAGTCCAATGGGCCTTATCTTGCAAGGTGCAGTGGAGGCTGCTCAGCTCTGTGGATTTTGTTTCTTTCCTGCAGGCGTGTGAGGGAGCCTGGCCTTCCCCACTGCTGGAGCTGCAGCCACTGGTGCCAGGGTACCTAGGGATCCAAGGCTCCCAGTACTCCATGTGTGCCTGAGCAGGGCTCTGTCCACACTCCACGTAGCTCTATGTGTTGGTCTGGAGGCCCCAGCTGGGGAGTTTGCGGGGATCTCCTGAGCAGAAGTGGTAGAAGTGTGAGTCCCTGAGGACTCTCACTTACTCACTGTTTCCCCAGTGGGGTGACTCCCCTGGCTCTGTACCACTCCCAGGTGGGCAGTTCTCCTGTCTTGCTCTTCTCTGTTCTCTGTGGTTCATGCTATTTCCCTAATGAATCCCAATGTGTTCACCTGGATGTTCCAATTAAAGAGCTAGTGTCCACCCAGCACGCTTTCTTCTGTCCCTGAGAGCCATGCACACTGGCTGCTGCTAGTCAGCCATCTTGGCCTCCATGTAGAAATATTTCTGCAACCATTTCCTAGCTGCCAGGTATCCTGGCATTTTCTCTCTGGATCTCCCAGTTCCTCAGGTCACAGAAGACTACATTTTCTTAGTGATATCTTTTGATGAGCACATTTTTTAAAAAAATATTTAATGAAGTCTACATTACAATTTTTTATGTTATTACTTTCTTTATCCTTTCTAAGAGAATCACTCCTTTTTCTCGGGTTACAAATTTATTCGGGTTCTCTCTCCATTCCTCTCTCACACCACCTTGTCTCTGCATAGCTTCGTTTTACAAATGGCTTTGCTAAAGGGAAGATGAATGCCGCCAACCTCAGATGCTCATCCTTTCAGTGTCTTCCCTATCCTAAGGGAAGATTCTACTTGGCACTGCCTAAGTCACTTGTCCATTTCCCGGGCCCGTTATTGTTGCTAGGGAGCTCAGGTTCTATGCGTAACTAAGTCCAAGCCCATCTCTTTAGCAAAGAGATGATGGCACCAACAAGAACAAAGTGGCATGAGGGAGAGGGCGTCCTCAGAGATAGGCCCTTGGACACTTCAAATAACATACTTGCCACCAAACTTCTTAATTAATATTTTTTTTATGTACACGACATATTTTTCTTTCACTAAACTGCTAATTAAATGTATTTGGGTTCAGTAAAGATAGGTTTCTATTCAGCATATATAAAAGTAAAGTGTGAAATAATCAGATATTTTGAAGTACTAAAATATGTTCAAATTATATGTGAAGAGCAGCACTTCATCAAAGATCAGTGTTTAACACATCAAAGTCTACCATAATGTGAATGATGCTGTCGTTTTTACTTGGACAAAATATTTTCATTACCTTCTTCAGATCCTAATAAAAAAAGTATTGTCCATACCTCCATGTAATAAACCACTGGGAGAGCAACTGGTTCAGTGATTAGCACAAGATTTATATACTTAGAAAGCCTAGTCATTTTGCTGGGCTTTAGAGCAAGCCTGATGATGTTCCACCCACAGGATTAATTGACAGAAATGAGTGGCCCTTATCGGAAATCATTAAGTACCTCAGGGCTTTCATTTGAAGGAGAAAATCAGAGAGTTCATTGTAGACAAATGACTATCTCCATCAAAGTTACCCACTTGTAAAGTATTTTCTTTGAAGTGTAGTTGAGTAAAAAGCTGGCCCCACTGAGGGGCTTGAAGTGATAATGCAATCGACGACATTTGATTCTCCTAGGCCAGACTCACTAAAGGAAGCTGACATTAAAAGTACTGTTTCAGGAAAGCTTTTATCTTACCTTAAAAATTATGGCCATCAGGGAAAGTGCTGGAGGGGCTCCATAAATTATAGGCACAGAGGTTATTTCCCCATAATGAGCAAGGACCCAACTGACTTTCTCAGAATCCTATGGGCTTCAGCTTTCCTCTCTCAATTCCCTCTGCTATGTGAAAAACTCTCCTTCATAACTGCCGTTGCTCTCCCATCCTTTGGGTATTATAATCCCATTACTTTTCAGAGTTAGATGTGGAAAAACCTCTTTTAAAAATTAATGAATGAATGAATTTTGATTGTCATGTAAACATTTATACACTGGTCATGTACAACATCATGTTGGAAATACACATACATTCTGGAATGGCTAAATTGAAAGAATTAACATAAACATTACGTCACATCCTTATTGTTTGTGATGAGAACACTTAACATCTACTCTTAGCAATTTTCAAGAACACAGTACATTTGTATAGTCACCATGTTATACAATAGACCTCTTGAATATTTTCCTGTCTAATTGGCATTTTGTATATTTTGACCAACATCTCCCCAACCCTTCTGGACCTCCCCAAATTTCTTTTCTTTGTGACAGTTTTTCAAAACAAAATTGTATTAATAAACTATGGGTGAGGGAGTGGAGTACACACAAAAGCTTAAAAATTGAGGTGTTTATAACATCAGGTTTCTGATTCTATTTTGAAGGGTCTAGTCATAGATTCAATTAATATAAAATAAGAGACATCCAACTCTTTTTCATCTTCTGCTTCAGGTTTGTTTTCTTTGTTTCTCTGTAGCCATAGGATGAAATGATAGTTGCCATCTTCAAGCTTTCCATTAAAATAAGTTGAATTTATCATCTCTTCCTATTTCAAATGGCATTCATTGTAGAGGAGCACCTGAATTTCTATTTGATATTTGAGGGATATCTTCAGTTCCTAGTTTGTTTACAGAATTGATGTAAAAAAGAATCTTTCTTACCTTTCCATATATGATTGATTGGTTGTGACTGCCTAGAGTGCTAGATTGAGAGGGTATCTGGGAGTGAATTAATTAATAATGTCTGCCTTGAGCTTGACAAGCGGCAGTACAGTTGCCATGTATCTGTCAATTCTTTCTTAATCCCAATCAGTGGTAACGTATTTATTTTGATTTGATTTTTATTTCTACACCAGTTGTCAGCATGGGGAATTCCAGATATCACTGTGGTGGTGAGGGACAGTTCTGAATATATATTAAAGTATTATATATCTATTAAAATTAATATATATAATTTTCTCTGTAGTTGAATTAAAACCATCTTAAGAGGGAACAGATTATCTCTACAATGTATGAGGCATTAAATAGAAAACAAAAACTGAATTCTTAGGAGAAATTTCCTTTTTTATGGTTCATTTCAGTAAGTCATTCTGATTTCTTAGCAAATGAATACGGAAACATTGAAGCTTAAAATCTAATATGTAGATTGATGTTCCTGATCCATTCCAACATACACATCATTTTTTGCCGTTGTCCATTCTCTGATGTTTTGAACAATTTAATCAAGCAACATGATTTTGTAGTGTGTTCTCAGAAAAATAACTACACATAAGTTCCCCCGGGTATGCCCTTCTGGTGACTATTTTCAACTTCATATTCATGGTTGTTGTGCTTCATTCAATTCCCATTGTTCTTTTCATGTTTATGCTTTTCATTTTCAAGAAGAAATGTTTATTTATTTTTAACTCAAATAATGATTAAGAGTAGCACCCAGTGAGAAAAATGACAATCCACTTGGCTCAATAGTTTTTGAAGTTCAGTGTAGCTTTAAGTCACTAAATTTGGGTTAGGTTTAAATGGGAGAATTTGGCATGATGTCCTTGCATTTGTGTCTAGTAACAGCAAATGTTTTATGATTTTTGTACAGTACTTGGGATCTTTGAGGGCTTTGGTGTCAGTTTTAATATAGACCGCCAGAACTGACTGAAACACAAAGACAGATTGAAGCATTCATTCATTTATTCATTAGTTTACCATTTATTTAACAATTTTTTGAGCATTAACCTGTATTCCAGTTCATCTGATGGGTTCCATGGAGTCTATTGTGGTGTAGAACACCGAGAACTAATAGAAACATGTTGTACATGTGACAAGGGTCATGTCCAAAATGGTATCAGGCAAGGGGAACTTTCAGAGCGGAGTGGTGGTGGCATCAGGGAAGCCTTTGAGAAGACCTGAAGGATAAATAGAAGTTAGCCATGATGTCCAGGCAATGGGAAAACCACATGTGAAAGCCCTAAGTCCTTCCAGCTACTTTAAGAAATTCAGTTGCTTCCCATAAACATATTTAGGCTTCTGGAATTTATATCAGTGCTAAAATAATCTCTATTACATAATTTGTTATTTTAGACTGAGAGTACTGATTCCCTTGTAGGCACCATGTTTTGATTTATTCTTCAAGAAAAAAGGTGATGTGGTGGAGAGTGAGGGGACAGAAAGTGAACTGAGAAAACTCATCCATTTTCTTTGGTTAGCAGTTACTTTTTTCCCTTACTGTAAGTCACTAAGATCTAATTATTTAAATATTTTTTGTTATATACTGTTTGGTAAATGCACATGTTTGAAAAACCTTCTATATGCCCTTCTCTGTATCCTAGCTCTTGTATGAATCTTTAGCTTCTTTAGCTATCTGGCATATTTTTTACCATTTCATAGTTTTATGCTTTTTGGTAGTTTTGTACTTTAGGAGGTGTTCATGCATTTGACAGATAACTGTGTGTTTAATGGCCACTCTCTGCTACCTCTGCTCAATACGCTGATTAGAAGGCCGCCATCCTCCAGGCGCTAATGGGCCAACGGGGAGACAGAGAAATGACAAGAAAAACTGAATACAAAAGAGATTCTTGTGTGCTGTGGAAAAAATAAAATAAGGAAATATGAGAATGTGGTGAGGGATGAGGGATGGTTCTAGTAAGGGAGGCCGAGGTAGGCATCTATAATAAGGCAACATTTGAACTGAGAATTGAATGGTGAGAAGTTACCTGTTTAAGATGTGAGGGAAGCATTCAAGGAAAGGTAAGCAGGGATTGTTTGGGGTCATATAGGCCATGACAAAGAATTTGGATTTAACTCTGAGTGGAAAAGTGTTTAGTTATTGGAAAGTTTTAGAATGGTGGTAACATGACTTGATTTGCTTTCTAAAAGAAAATTCTCATGCTATAGAAAGAATCCATCATATCACTGTGCTAGGAATAAGATCAGGGCTTAAATAGAAGGCTATTCTAGTAATCAAGGAAAGTGATGTAAGGGGTCTGGAGTGTCTTGTACTCCATGAATTCTAAAGGTATTGCTCTTTCTCAGTACACTTACTTTCATATGAATTTGTGTGTGTGTGTCTGTTTATCTGTGTGTATGAACATAATTTTCTTAAAAGTTGAGTCACGTAGCTACATAATTTTATGTCTGATGCAGGGTAGAACCTGGAGATTTAGACATTTATGATGGAAATGAAAATGTCCCAGACTCTTGCCCCTTCTCTCTACCACCTCCTGTACTTCCATCTTCCACTTGTATTCGTCCCATTTAAACTTGCATTCCCTCATAGTATCCACCTGCCACACTCTTGCTTTCAGCCAACCAACTGTAAACCAGGAGGTGGTACTGACAAATTCGTCCTCATTATGTTCTTGGCTTTCCCAGACCTGAGACACAGATTATCAGGAATGATGTGATTAGGACAAGGAAAGGGGGCAGGAACTTGACGGCAGCAATAGGCTTTGCCACATTTGGCAAGAAAGAATGACACTAAGTTCAATGTTGAACTATTATTGTTACCATAGGTGAGGTTAGGAAGGGAAGTGAGGGTGACAAAAGTTGAGGCATCTGTATCTTGGAAGAGTCTAAGGCCAGAGTTCCTAGAGCAAAGCTTGAGGCTGAGAATTGTTGCTCAAGTAATTTATTATGGAGTGCTCTCAGGAGAAGGGAAGTGAGGGAAGCAGGATGGGGCAGGGGAATCAAGTTCAGTATAAACTGGCTTTGACCTAATCGCATGCAGAAGCTCTGGAGCACAGACTGAAACACAAAGTTAGTTCCTCATGAGGCAAGAAGGCTGCCTTTGTCACCCCTTCTCTAGTTATTCATTGGCTAAGGCTTGCGGAAAGAACTGGTGACCAGCCAACATTCAGATCCTGTGGTGGAGTGGGTACAATGGCAGGTATCTTATTCTTCTCAGGCTTCCATAGCAAAATACCATAGACTGGGTGGCTTAAACAACAGAAGTTCACTTCTGACAGTTCTGGAGGCAGGGAAGTCTGAGATCAAGGTGCTTGCAAGGTGGGTTTAGTTCTGAAGCCTCTTTTCTTGGCTTGTAAGTGACCACCACATTGCTGTGTGCTCACATGAGCTATTCTTTGTGTGGATTCAGAAAAAGAGACTACAAATTCTCTGGTGTCTCTTCTTATAAGGGCACTAATCCCATTGGATCAGCTCCCCATCCTCATGACCTCATCAAATCCTAATCCCTCCCAAGGGCCCCATATCCAAATACCATCACATTGGGTTTTGGGACTTCAACATATGAATTTGGAGGGCACAAAACATTCCAGTCCATAACAACAGGTAAGAGGATTCTATGTGGGCGGGGGGGGGCATTAGCTTCTCCTACAGGTAGTGAGGGTCAGGAGAGATGGCATTCATTGCATCCAGGGAAAATCTAAATGGAATTGGAAAACGGACAAAGGAGAGATTTGGTAGGATTCAACTTTCACATTCAACATTCAAAGCTGAGCCAAAGTGGAGAGCTGAACACATTAAATCAAGTAAGGGGTGACTGACTCACAAGAAAAAAAAATGCTTTTTATGTCATTTTATCCTGAAATTATTTAAATATTTAGGATATTGAAAGAGTCCCAGGTTCTAAATCAGGTACACAGCTACAGTTATTGAGGAAATGTTCTGGGAAATAATCAAAATAAATCCATCACTTCACTGATTGACTTTAATAATGGCAGTCAGTTTTTTTAGTGAACACTGGATGACGAAACACTTAGGTCTTTGCCTGATCTACAGGCATATGCTTACATGGCTTCCAGTACCATGGCACTGAGTAATTTTAAAAAATGAGAAGATAATATCAACAGATATTTTGTCTTTAAAGATTTTGTTCTCTAGAGCAGTGGTCCACAACCTTTTTAACACCAGGGACCAGTTTCATGGAGTGAAGGGGAGATGGTTTCGGGATGAAACTGTTCCACCTCAGATCATCAGATGGTAGTTATATTCTCATAAGGAGTGTACAACCTAGATCCCCCACTGGGCAGTTCACAGTAGGGTTTGGGCTCCTTTGAGAATCCAGTGCCACTCTGATCTGACAGGAGACTAGGCTCGGGCAGTAATGCTCACTTGCCTCCAGCTCACCTCCTGCTGTGTGGCCCCATTCCTAACAGGCCACGAACTGGTACTTGTCCATGGCCCAGTGGGTGGGGGACCCCTGCTCTAGACAGAACACACACAGTATATACCCACACTCACCATACACCCACACAGACACACACCCATACACACATGCACTTGCATGTACTCCTATAAACACACGTACATACTGTCTCATTCCTTTTGTAAGATTTTGTAGTGTGGACCATTAAGTATAGAAAGGCTATATCTAGCATTTAGACATACAGCTCAATACAATGTCCTGAGCTTGACAAACCAGCGTATTAGCAATATCTATAAAATAAACTATTTTGTTTAAAATAAGAAAAAGTGGGATTTAGATAAATATTGGCTATCTGTAGTTACATACTGTGTACAGTGGAATCCTATCTTAAAAAGGATTTATGTTCTAGAGTCACACAAATGGTGACAATTGGGTGTGATCAAAATTTCTTCCCAAAGTCCTATAAATCTCTCATAGGTTGCAGGACTTTACCAACATTGCCAGTTTTTTGTTTCTTTGTTTTCTTCCCCAGCAACAGAATACATCACTGTTTCTTTGACTAATCAAGGGGACATGGGATATGAAATCATGCACACTCCAACTCTGGGAACACATTTATACAGTGAAATACTCACCCCACCAGAGGCCAAGGAAACTGACACTGATTGAAGGCACAGAGATGTACCTGTTCCCCTTCTCCCTTGCCATAGGTGCACGTATTCATTGAGTGGATGCATTGTGGTGGAATTGCCTGTGTTATTTAAGTTGTTCTCTCTCCCTCTTTCGTTTTGCTCCAGCTCCCTCCTACTATCTTGTTCTCTCATGTTTGCTGAACATTGTCATTTCAAATACATTATTATTTATACAAATTATATAGGTATTATTACTTCAAATACATTGCAACTCTGTGGTATATGGCATCCTCTTTATTTACATCCTTGTTTATATGCATGCTTATGTATTCTTTGTTGAAATGAAGTCACACATCTAAATATCTATGTGTGTGCTGTTTGACTCTTAGAAAAGTCTGTTAGGAGAAGGAATTTCATCTCTGATTGCACCATGTCATACTATTGTGTTCTTGGCCCTTCTGGTTGCAGAAAAGAACCATACAAACAGATGTAGAAACGAGTTTCCTCCTCTGGAAAACAATTCAAAAAGCTACAAGCCCATCAAATGCTGAGAACTGTCTAGCTATGCCATGGTACAGCCATCATTAAGGTTTTTTTTCTTAAGATTGATACAAAGACACAGGTTCATTTCTCAATTCTGTTTTTGTTTTAGTTTGGAATAACTGTTTATTTAGATTGTTTACTTTGTTCATTGTTGTGTTGATTTTCTAACCAAAGTGATATTTCTATTTTGTAATTTCACATACCACCCAGCTACCATGGTCCGATTTCAATGAAAGTATTTTCCCCGCGAAGCTTCAGAGAAATCATTCTCTGAGAATTTGAATGAATAAAGTGTACTTAGTGTTAAACCACAACTGGTTATGTGTATTTCCTGCCAAGACTAAAAAGTATAAATTATGAATATGTTTTTTTCATAAAGGGCAGTTTCAGGTTCTTTCAAGTGTAATGATTTTGACATTGTATTTAAGAACAATTTTCATGCTAATTGAAGTCTCCTATGTCAAAGGAAAAAAGTCAAGTTCTTAACATACACATTAAATGCAATAAGAAAGAATTTTCCAAAATATTCTTTGTAGAGATTCTGTTGTGATTATTGCAGAGCTTCATCTATTGATTCAATAGGTTTATTGAGTACCAGGTAAGCACTATTAAAGGCACTGGTTATAATTAGTAAGAAAAGCCCTGTTTTTGACCTCATGAAGTTTATGGTCTCCTGGTAGGGTGATAGACAATAAGCAACTAAAGAAATAGCAATTTAGACAAGTGTCAGGGAGACAAAGGACACAGTTCAGTGACAGAGAATAAAAAGAGATGACCTAATTCACAGGGTGATTAGTGAACGTTTATTTTTTTGAGGAGAAAGATTTTAAGCCAAAACTTAGATAAAAAGGAGCTGAGCATGAGAAGAACCCAAGGCAGAGTTTTCTAGGCAGAAATCAGCACTCCATAAGGGAGCATGGGTGTTTCCAAAACTGAAAGGAGACTAGAGTGGTTAAGTATGTTTGTGTATTGTAGGTGGAGGAATGGGGAGAAGGTGGCATGAGATTAGGTTAGAGAGGTAAACAGATGCCAGATGATTCAGAGCCGTATAGGCCATGGTAAGACTCTGGATTTTGAAATAAGTACAGTGGGAAGCCAACAACATTTTCCGTTGTTGGGAGTCGTTATCTGATTTGAATTTTTAAAAGCTCACTTTGGCTGCATTTTGGAAAATGAAGTATGTGTGAGCATGTACCTGTGTGTTTGTGTTATGGCTCAAAATGGAAGCAGTGAGACTCCTTGGAAGGCTATTAGAATTGTCTCCTCAAAGGATAACAGTGGACTGTGACTTAAGGTGGCAATGGAGACAAAGCCAAAGTGACAGATTTGAACTATTTTTTAGAGGTATTCTGAATTTACTGATGGATTTTATAGCCAGGGTCAGGAAGAGTCAGGAATCAAATGCTCAGTTTTCTATATATATATTTTTGCAATTGGGTGTATCATGGTGTCATTTACTAAGATCAGGTTTTGGGGAAGATCCCGTTTCAGAGGGAGATCATGTTCACTTTTAGACACTTAGTATGAAACCTATTGCAAAATTGATTACTTCATCAAACATTGATTGAGTTTCACTGCATGCCAGACATTGTACTGAGTAGTAAGGATATCTGATGTCCCCTACACTTACGGAATTACAGAGATGATAGATTTCAGAGTGCTAGAAGAGACCATAGTTGGAAATAATCCAGTCTAGCATCCTCATTTTAAAGATGAAGTGTAGAATTTTAATCATTTAATTTCTCCAGAAATATTAAGACTTCTCTATAAAGATAATTTTAGTAAAGGTTATTTTAGTAAAACTTAATTTTACTCATCTCACAATAGTTGTGGCATTTTTCTCCCTTAGGAATATGATAAATCTATTTTCATTTCTGTTTTAATGAATTGTTACAATTAGTCTTCAATTAGCATTATTAAAGCACTTTCTGATGCATTCTGAAATCATAAAGGTATAGGCATTATAGCTAGTTCAGTGGGCAATATTGTCGGTCAGACTTATAAACATCATATGCAAAAGAAATCAGAAACCATGTTCTAGGGTACACATATTTTTTCACTAAGGCATGAATGTACACAAAAGGAGAATTAGCCACTTGTATTTTTTATATTATCCATGGTAGATGGCTAATAACCTTAAAGCATTTTAGAGGGAAATTTTCGAACTTAATAGAAAGCATGAATGTGAGAGGAAAGAAAAAACTATATAAGGACCCTAAATAATTTGTTGTGCAATGACTTCTAGATTTGTGTGTGTGCATGTTTGTCGGGTGTGTTTGTGTGTTGGAATGTTTGTCTTAAGGTCCCATTTAACTTTGTAAGTTAAGATGTTTGGTCAAAGAATTTAGGCAGTGATGAAACAGCAAGTTGTGTAGATTTAAACAGTTTAAATACCAGGAGACGAAAAAGATTATTTAGGGTGGTCTCCTTAAACATACTTATTATCTAAATTATCTTACAGCATTAATTGTTCTTTTAGAGTGGGGTTCTTGGCTCTTCATAGTAGATAAAGTGCTGTGAAAGAAAGGAGATGAAAGTTTCTGCCCTGGGGGAGTAGCAAACTGGAAGCATCAGGCATGATTCAGTCTGTACACTTGGGCACACACCTGAGGGGAGAATGTTTTCTGCAATAAGTGGTTGTGGTCATGGAATGCCCCATAGGGCAAAGGAAGTATCCTGATGTATTGTAGAGACAGGGGCCTATTTTTTAAGAAAGGAAAAAAGTGAAAATTGAATGAGACAGATGATAGTCAAGTGACCGCCTTGCAGTTTAAAAGTAGTTTATGAGGTGAAGACTAAAGCAAGGATGGTGATAGATTGAAATATATGCCAATGAAAGAGGCAAATCTACTGCAAAGATGGTTGAAGTTACTAAAATAAGAAGTAATTAGAGCAAAAGTTCTGCTTCATACCTGCGGCAGGAATGGCAGGAATAAATTGAAAGAACTTGAAGCCCAATAATGGAAGATTGGACCCTGAGCCTTCAAGGCTCATAAATGACCAAGGGCTGACAATGGAAACTTGATGGAATTCATAAGTAGGATTGTATACATGCAAATTGATTAAAAAATTAGTGGTGAATATAAACGCCAGACAGAAAGGCAGCTCGTCTTCCAGAATCGATCAGAAATAATATAACAGGGGCTTTGTGTGTATGCCTGGGCAGGAATATTCTGTTTTGTTAGATAGTCTGTATCTTTATAACCTCATCAAAGACACAAGAGTGAGAGAGGACTTCTCAATTCCTGAATAAAGGTTTAGAAATAAACATTAGCAAGAATTTAGAAGAAGCTTTTGGGACAGTAAAATCTCTTAACCACTTGTCCCTGGCTCCCCCAGAATGTATACCTTCTCTGTTCTTACTAGGGCAGTTTTAGCATCTCACCTGTGGGTTATTTTTCCAGTGAAGAACTCATTTTCTTGCTTATGTATAGGTAGCATGGCCTTATACTTCTTCACAGATAACCTTAAAATATTCCTCATCATGTCGTGGACTGGCGCATACCCCTCCCTCCTGAAGCTTGATAATGGCTGTAGGAGAAAGGAAAAACTAGCCAAGCAGGGTTTTTTCTTTTTTCTTTCTTTTTTTTTTTTTTTTTTTTTCGGTTTTGTCTTAAACTTTTTTAGCTGTAGGAATCCCTGACCAGCCAAAAAAATTGTCAATGAAATAATCTGAGGAACAAGGGTAAAAACGTCCTGAGATACATTCGCCCATGTAAGACAAATATCTTCCATTAAGGTTTTCTAAATAGTCTCTTTAAACTGGGACACACGTCAGGCTAGCGCTTGTTAAGGTAAACACAGGGGCTTGCCCCAGGCTGTGCCCAGCAGACACAGAGGCCATTATCTTGAGAGTTATGTTTTGTTGATTGTTTTAGTTTGTTTTTAGGAATTCCTTTTACCTCTAGAACTTTCTCATTTTTCAGTTCTACTTAGAGACAAAGTGCACCACCCAGCTGCTGAATTCATTTAAGAAGGCTGGAAGGCACAACAAGCTCTCTCCACGTTTCCTCTGGGCATATTGTTGTCAGGTCTGTGGTCTGTGTCTAGAAATTTGGCCAATGAGTTGAGGAACGTTTTTCACCCCTCCTCCCACTTTCTTTTCTTTTCTTCTTTTTTCTTTCTTTTTTCTCTCTCTCTTTTCTTTTCTTTTTTTTTGAATAAGAGTGGTTTAAAAGGGAGTTGAGTATAACAGAGCACCTTATTATTTTCCTTTCTTTTTGTTTTCTAACTAGGAAAGTCCATCAGCTTGATAATGGAGGAGAACAATGACTCTACGGAGAACCCCCAACAAGGCCAAGGGCGGCAAAATGCCATCAAATGTGGGTGGCTGAGGAAGCAAGGAGGCTTTGTCAAGACTTGGCATACTCGCTGGTTTGTGCTCAAGGGGGATCAGCTCTATTATTTCAAAGATGAAGATGAAACCAAGCCCTTGGTGAGTAGAAGAAAATGCAAAGCATTACAGGCCTAAGAAAGCCAAAAAAAATAGAAGGATTTTCTAGAAACTGATTGGGACTGAGACCACCCAAAGCTCACCAGTCTCCTTCAGTTCATTGTCATCTTTCACACTTTTTCCCATTGTTTGCTTTGAGTTGGAGATAATAAAGTTGCTAATTGAGGCGAAGAGGCAAATTATATTCGTCTAATATTAATTTTAATTTTTACTAAGCCAGAGGAGAATGTCTGAGTCCCTCTGGCAAATTTAGTTCATGAGAAAATTTTAATAGACATCTCCTAAAAGATATATTGTAGCCAAAACATCTTTCTTTTCCTCAAGAGTAAATGGAAAGCCAAGATTTGAAGGAAGAACTGTACGCACAACTTTCAGTAATTTCTGAAACATTTTCAGTATCAATTCTCAGAGGCTTCCCCCTCTACCGTAACTCACATAAAATATGGATGTGGTGCTAAACGAAATGACCTTGATACATTCAACAAGCATGCATAATGTACCCATCCCCCTGTGAATAGTCTCTCTGTTGCTTTGTAATTCCTTAGTGGTCTTTTATTTGCTTATTTACTTATTTTCTCAACCACAAGTCTCAAGACTGCAATGAGAGAGAAGAATGATCTTCATTTGCATTTCTGTAGTTACAACAGTTTTCTCAGGTTGATCATGGCTTATCAATTAATGAGTGGAGATGCAAAGTGAGGCATTGCCTTTGCGTATTTTCTTCATCAACATCTGTAGGATACATACATGAGAGAAGAAACATTTTAGATTAGTTTATATAAACATTCCTAACAGTATGTTCTTGAGGCTATTTCTTCTTGTGTTAAAGTTAAAGAACTTAATTAGGAATTTGGACCAAGTCTCTGCTTTAGTATTTTAAATTCCTAAGGCATTATAATTTCACAATGTTCTCATTCCTCTAATTGAATTACCTAAAAATAGCAATAAAAATGCATGGTGGCTCACGCCTGTAACCTAACACTTTGGGAGGCCGAGGTGTGTGGATCACGAGGTCAGGAGATCAAGACCATCATGGCCATGGTGAAAATACAAAAATCAGCCAGGTGTGGTGGTATGCGCCTGTAGTCCCAGCTACTCAGGTGGCTAAGGCAGGGAGATCTCTTGAACCCAGGAGACAGAGGTTGCAGTGAGCTGAGATCATGCCACTGCACTCCAGCCTGGTGACAGAGCAAGACTCCATCTCAAAAAAAGGAAGCATGCTATAAACCTTGATCATTTTTCTTTTAAATCACTACTACTTTCTCAGCATTTATCAGGGTTGAACATCAGACTAAGAATTTATATATATTATCATATGAAATACTTAAAATAATCCGATGAGGTAGGTATGATTAACCTTATTAACCCTATTCATGTATGAAGAAACCGAGGTTTATGTGTAATGCAGATTATCCAAAGTTAAACAAATCGTATAATAATTTGTCTCCAAGTAAGTCTGAGTTAGTATGGCTTTAGCCCAAGACATTATAAGTAAATTTAGAAGGTCCTATACTGGTATCCTGACAGTTATAGCACTTTCCATATCTGTTATTTCATTTGTCATTGCGAACCAGTGGGCAATATGGGGATTATTATTGTAGAAGAGGAAACTGGCTTAGAGGTGAGAAGTGATGTAATCAAGATCATATCATCACTCAAACTTCAGAGGCAAATTAGTGGAGTCTTTTGTCTCCTATCTTACCCTCCAGGATTCTTTCCTAATTGTGCCTTTTTTTTTAAATAACAATCTAATCAGATTAAGATGTTATCTTGAGTATAAAATTATTTTTACCAAACTCAGAGAAAGGAATGAGGTTAATGTGAAAAAACAGAATTTAGGGGATGCAATGTGGGGACTTCATTATGGAGGAACACATTGAATACTCTCTGTGAGAAAATGCATAGAGGCAATATGATAATATCCTTTTTGAGCAATATAGACAGAGTTTCTCAAACTATAGTTTATGTGCACATTCTCTGACATTTGCACATTCTCAAATTTGAGAAACACGGACCACAGGCTTGATCCACTGTATCTTATCTTCATGACTAGCAGGCACTCCAGTGGTTATCTTGATTAAAGTATTGGAAATGTACATTTTAAAAAGCAAAAACTCCAGATTAATTCAGATGAAAATCTATCTAAAAATTAAAATTACATTAATTTATAGTATTTCCAAGATAAATAGTATTTTTATATTGGTATGTTACTAGTATTACTAGTATTTGTAGACTTATTATAACTAAAATTAATAAAATAGACTTGTATTGACCAAAAAGTACTAATTTTTTAAAAACCAAACATAGACCATCACCATCCCCCCAAAACATGTTTTTAAATTTTTTATTCTACATATCATTTGTTAAAGATTTGTGATAAATAAAGAAGTTAAAATGTGGGATAAATAGAAAAAATTTTTTTGAGATGGAGTCCCCAGGCTGAAGTGCCATGTTGCGATCTTGGCTTACTACAACCTCTGCCTCCTGGGTTCAAGTGATTCTCCTGTCTCAGGCCCCCAAGATGGGAGAATCTGTCTGGGACTACATGCATACACCACCACACCTGAATAATTTTTTTTTTTTTTTTTAGTAAAGACAGGATTTCACCACCTTGGCCAGGCTGGTCTTGAACTCCTGACCTCAGATGATCTGCCTGCCTCAGCCTCCCAAAGTGCTAGGATTACAGGTGTGAGCCACTGCGCCCGGCCCTGGAATAAATAACTTTGAATTATCTTTTAATATCAACTTTCATAGCAGTTCAAACATTGAGAATTTTAACATTGAGCTTTTTAATGTTTTGCCCTGATGTTTAAACACACGCATACAAATTCAGATTAAGAACTGGCAATTTCTATACCAGAGGGAACTTGGTAATAATCCTACAGTCTATATTGTTCTATGAATGGACTAATTTCTTCCCTTAAAATAGACTGAGAGTAGATGCCTGGCACACATAACCGTTAACAGCATATTTTTGAATGAGTTAATAAATCAGTGGAATTATCTAGAGCCATGCAGCCACAGGGCCAGGGCCAAGGCACCATGAGTAA
Organism: Cacajao melanocephalus; assembly: GCA_963573385.1. Classification (NCBI taxonomy): domain Eukaryota; kingdom Metazoa; phylum Chordata; class Mammalia; order Primates; family Pitheciidae; genus Cacajao; species Cacajao melanocephalus. Next base: position 18,909 of record CAUYLG010036869.1, read on the forward strand.
TACTGACTGTTCTCAACTTCATCTATCAAAATCATGCTATCTGAAACAACAAAGTTTAAGCCACATTAAATAAGCCCTACAGTGATATATTGTAGAATATCTTTTAAAGAATAAAAACACCTGAATGGAAAATAATTGAGCACCTTGAAAAATGTTGAAAGTTGGAAAAATTTTGTCCTAGAACCTGTCATTTTGTAGTTATGTGTTTATGTGTGCATGTATATGATTGTTTGATATCTGTGTGCCACAGCCAAAGGGAGACATTGTTAGTGAATGACAGATGAGAAACTAGGAGTCACTTTCTTGCTCCCACATCCAGTGCTCCATCTCCTTCGTTCTTCCCCTCTCATTAATCCTCAACTTTTCTTTACATTTGTTTTTAGTCAGAAGTATTTCTTGTTTGTTTCTTTTCACTTCAATGCTTCCAACATAAGAGTATCCTTGGCCTTCATATATTTTGATGAGGGCTACTTCAATGATATAAAGAAAACTTCATGAGTAAAATTTTAAAAATTTATTCTTTTAAGCATTCCTAACCAGCTGGAAAGATTCAATAAACCTAACTTGCTTTTTGTTTTTTACTTCTTATAAGGCACTTCCAAAATGAGATTATAAAACCCTTGAAATTTGTGTCCTTCTTATCCTTGATGAAGGTTCTCAATTTATTTTAGTAAATTTTTACTGATTTTTTTTAGTCAATAAAAAGAGTCAAATCAAACTCCATTATTATCCTTGTTATGAAAAACTGCTCATCTGTTGAGGAAAAGCAAAATTATTATCATAACAGGCTATCCTGGAAATGTCAAATGCTGTGAGTGTACAGGTACAATTAGTAGCAAGGAGTGAGTGAGGACTGTCTAGAGGAGTTGGGAAGGGCAACACAAGGCAAGAGGTGACCCTGACCTGGGATTTTGAAGGTCAATGAGAGTTTTCGAGGTAGATAAACTGGGGAAGGGAATTCAGAGCAGAAGGAAGACATGGAGTTGTGAAATAGATATCTTTGGGTAGCTCCATATTGCAAGGGTGAATGCAAGGCAAAAATACAGTTAGAGAGAAATGTGGGACCCCAGTGGAAACGGGATCCCTTATTAGGCAATGAGAAGCTATTTCCAGAGCACCCATGATACTCAAACTGCACAACTATGTTACTCTCAGAAAGGAATCTGACAGTTGTTTCCTAATATGTTGAAAACCTAAGTTAATAAACATGAATTTCTCAATTAGGTTTTCCTTTCATCTCTGTCTTCAATTTTTATTGCTGTGAAGACACATTGTATCTGATTTAGTGCATTATGTACTTAAGTATTTGAACTTACTATGAATGTTTCATGTTCTTATTCAACTTGCACCTTGCCTTCCAAATATTCCGCAACCTGCACAAGCTGAGGACTTAGAAAGTTTCACTGTCACTTTTCTTGCATTTTGTTTTTGAGCAAAAGGCAAAGGTGCCTCAAGGCTCTCCTTTCTCTAGAGATAGTACCTGATTTGTAAACAATGAGTTTCCAGCACTTAGCCAACATTGCCTGGCAATGTATTAGAGGCCTATCCCAAAATATAGCTATTTAATATTTAATATAAATCAAACTAAATATCCTCAGTATCCTGTAATTTTTTTTTAAATAGAAAAAAAAGCAAGTTTAGTTTATCTAGGACAAAACTTTCTCCAGAATTCACTGTCACAAGTGTTTGCACTTATACAGATACAGATTTTATTCAGAGCAGATTTTAAAAATAAAGTTGATTTTGATTGTTTCTATAAAAAACAAACAGGAAGGTGATGCATATAGCCAGTTTTTGAAAGTACATTGATACATCTGTGATTCTTGTCACTCACAGACCACTACCATAAACATTTTATAGTGCTATATTTTTCCAGTTTTTTAGGGAATATCTTTTCTATTGTAATTTGTCTTATAAGTAACATTATATTTACCTACAGAAGAAAAAGTGTAAAATCATATTGTACAGAAGAATCTATAAAAAAGAATCTTCCCCATACACTGCACACCCCTAAGGACTTTGGGTATCTATTAGAAAGGGTTTTAAAACACATTTGAACTGAATTCATGACAATATCTGCTGGCATGTTTCATTAATAATCATGACAGATGACCATGGTCTTGTCAATACAATAATGTGGGGGAAGCAGTTGAGTCAGAGATGAGGTATGATTATAGTTAACATAAAAATAAAGCGATTATGCAGGTTTTGTTAAGTGAATCTAGTGATAAATTTTCCTACTGCTATTTAGGCCCATCTATTTTACTTCTATTATGTAGCATATTATTACTTAAATAAAAGCTAAATCTCAAGCTTGGCCATACTAGAGAAAGCCTCTGACATACTCTTGCACTGGAATTTGACACAGCAGGGCATCGATTTTTAGAAGCCAGTCTGAAACTCCTGATACAATGACTAAAATCCAAATAGGCACCAACCCAATTAATCTGGTCTAGACTTTCTATAACAGATATTGATCTGATTGTGTGGGCAAGGTTTCTTCTGTACATGATGAAGATGACACTATATTAGATCACAATGAATTTTTTTAAGTTAGAGAACGAAGTGATTTTGAGTGAATTATAATACATAGAGACATATAAGAACAGTCATGCTACATCTACGAAGTGTCAGTATCAAGCAGCGGCTTCGAAGCTGAAGTGGTGGTTGGATGTAAAGTGATCTATTTGTAGGCGGAAGTAACATGTGATTAGAAATGTGGTTCCAATAATTACATGTAGGTATAACCTGAGGGCTGACCTATAAATGTGCAAAGATTGATTGCTGATTCAAGAGTAAGCTCTAATTTTATAAATTTAATGAAACTCGTGTGTTAATGAAATCTAGAAATCTCTAAGGCAATTGCTGTCCTCTTAAAATTTATGAACCCAAAGCCTAAATGAAGTATTTAAAATAATACTAAAAACATTGAAACTTGGATTTCATCCTCAAATCTAAAACTAACTTTCTGTGTAGCATCTGAGTCTTTTGATGTTTAAAAAGACACTAAGATGGTACTGTGCATCATCATAAATTCTTAGGAACTCTTAGCACTTTCCTGGAAATGATTATATCAAGTGATAGAAAGTATTATTAATACAAAATATTATTTTATTCCACTGTTATTTAAAATTTTATTGCTTTCCTCTACACAGCATTATAAGAATAAGATTTTTTTTTTAAAGAGTAAAGACACAAGCTTTAGAATAAAATTATTTGAATGAATCTTGGCTCATATAGTTACTAATTTGGATACATTGGGCAACTGAGTTGGCTGGTATAAGATTCAGTTTACTAATCTGTATAATGAGATTATGATAGTAAATAATAACATTATTTTGGGGATTAAATAAGATACTTTATGTATTTGATTTTGAAAAGCAGTGGTACATGGTAAGAATGAAAGAAATGTTAGTATTTTTATAAATTAGTATGAGGAAAATAGAATTTATTGTTTAAAATGTTAATACTACTCATTGATTTGATTTTTTAAAGTCAACACATATTTATAGATTTCTAATGTACCTACAGGTATTATTCTAGATTCTAGGAAATATATATATATATTTATACTTATAATATATATATAGAAAATATATATATGTCCATGCCCTTTGGTAGATTGTTAGGAATTGATAATGATCAAGTATTCCGGTACCTAAGAAAGAGGACAAGAAGTGTTGAGAGAGAGATTTGGAGAAGAAAGCAGAGGCAAGTATAGCTCACTGTGAAGGAATCCAAAATGCCTGCCTGTCTGAAAAGGCCTTCCATGATAGTCCTGCAACTCCTATCTATAATGGACTATTTTATATTATTATCTAATCGCTGTAAAAATTATGAAAAGCAACTACACTATAGATAAATACTTGACCTGCCATCATTTCATTAGTGTGTAAGTAGGAATTACAAAAATGCTCCTCAGATTGCTTTTGACTATAGGAGGAAGAGCTAAGAAAATCAGTTGCTGCTGGGGAGGGCACCTGAGATGGAAAAGCACAGAGAATGTCTTGCACAAAGAGATTGATGGGCAGAGGGATCATAGCATGTGAGACCATTTTCATGTTCATAATTTTCTCCAGAATTGGTTTGTCTGGCATAAGCACTTCCTTGGAAGCAGTTGAGTCCACTTGTTTTGTGTACGGTTTCTAGAATCAGACTGCCTGGGTTCAGTCTAGACTCACTAGTAGCTATAGAGCTTGGCTAAGTTAATAATAGTCATTATTCTGATCTGTAAAATATAAGTCATAAAATACCTATCTCAGCATAGTTGTTAACAATACATGAAATAATGTTTCTAGAATGCTTACACAGAACCTGGCCACATATAAAGCAGTATATAAATATTAGGTATTGATGTTACTATCATCATCATCAGTCATCATCAGTCATCATTTCTACCATCTTTGTCCATCAGGATACATTAACACAGCAGTTTAGAAGTTAATGTCTATAACACACACTTTTTAAATTGTATAATGAAGGGAATAATAGATGATCAGCCCATGTAAGATTTACAAAGAGGTTCTTTTCATTGGTCATGCTAATTTCAGAGCAGAAAATAACTTGTTTCCACTTGTCGCCTATGCTGTCAGACATTGAACTCACATGAAAAGGTTTCAGAACGATACTCCCCTTTGTAATATACCTTTTCTCTTTGTTTAAATTACTTTTTTGGGCTTCTTCAGAGTATATCAAAATGGTTATGATGACAGCCAAGGAAACTTGAAGAATTCTCTTTGCAAAACTGGCCTCTCCAAGAGAGGCAGCACTGGTTTTCTGGTTCCTCAGCACCAGTTTGAAGGGAGAACTCCTGGAGTTGAATCCCTTCAGTTCTGTTCTAACATCTACTCTTATTAACCAAAGGCTTTTGTATTTGTGATGCAATTCAATATATGGAACCAGGTAGTCCATGTTCAGACTATCTTATTTGCACAAACTCAGGAAAATTTCCATTATGCCAACTAGAGGAGAAGAAAATTTATGGGAAAAAAACAAATGAGTAAAAATGTAATTTGAATACTTACATTATTGGTGTTTACAGCAATGTGTTTTAAAAACGTATTTTGTTTTATTTGTTTTTGTTTTTTGCTTTTTTTTTCTCTTGATATATCAAATATTTCACAGCCATTTGTTACTTGCTCTCTTTTAGGTTTTTTTTTTTTTTTTCGCTATTCAATTTTCATGTCTTCTCTTCTTTAGCTTTATCTTGCCTAAACCCAGTTGCTTCCCATTGTGTAGAGCTATCACCATATGTTCATTCATTTGGTGACTATTTATCAATTATAAGCTATGATGTTTATAATTTTAGAATGTTTCAATCACTTTTTATATACAAGAAAGCAACCCAGACACAAAAATTATTGTTCTCACTTTCTGAATTTTGGCTTTTTTCTTTTAGCATAATGTTTTCCAGGTTCATCCATGTTGTAACATGCTATCAGTACTTTATTTCTTGTTTTGTTGAAGAACATTCATTTGTATTAATATAACACATTTTTAATACATTTGTCAGTTGATGGACATAAGGGTTGTTAACACTTTTTGGTTATTATAAGTAATGCTGCTCTGAATATTCATTTATAAGTGTTTGTGTAGCCATATGTTTTCCTTTCTCTTGAGTATCCACTTAGGAATGGAGTGGCTTGGTCATATGGTAACTGTATGTTTAACCTTTTGAGAAACTATGTCAATCATTTTTAGTTATTTAATTTCAATCTAATTTAAAATTCAAGCCTCACACTTGGTTTAAATCTCATCTGTGTCCCTCCACATTGTGTGTGTGTGTGTGTGTGTGTGTGTGTGTGTGTGTGTGTGTGAGACAGAGAGAGAGAGAGAGACAGACAGACAGAGACAGAGAGAGACAGAGATAGAGGCAGAGAAATCGTGGGGTAGTTAATCTTTCCTTCTCTTTTAAGTCTGTTACCAAAAACTGGTGAAGAGAAAAGGTGAGCAAAGACGAATCTCTGCCTAAAAGCCGATTGCTCTTGGGGGGACTATATGTCCATATTGGTTGCGTCTGCCTTTCTGTCTAATCTGTGCCAGTTGATGACCATCTCGACTTCCTAGGGTCTGATGTTGAATATGACAAAAAGAACCTATCTTGTCCTTTTTCTTCATCTTTCAGCTCTCAGAATGGGCAGTTTTTAGCTAAAGTCCCATCACCTGGGGGCCCACTTTTCATTATTTTGCTTGAACTCACTGGAAATCCATGCATGGTTGCCATGACAAATATGGTGTTGCAGGCCCCTCCACATGACCACAAAATTTTCTTTGCTTTACAAACTTTTTCCAATTCTTTTGTCTTTTATTCAAGAATAAGTGCAAAGCAGCCTCAGCACATAACAAACTGAGGAGCAAGCTCGCAGTCTCTCCAGTTGCTCTTGACTGCTGGAGTTTTATCTCCCTTGACTGAAGGGGTTATGCCATCTCCTTCAGATGTGTTGCCTATAGCACAAAGGGAAGGACAGATAGGTTCTGACCACAGTGATCATCTCTGACTGGGTTTGATTCTATTCTGTTGTTCTGTTGTCTCATAGAAGAGTAAGGCACTTAGCACCTCTTCATTTCAGCTTTTAGATTCCAGAAACCTGTGAGAGACAATAAGGTAATTGCTATTTAACATCTCATTGCAAAAATCTATGTTATACGCTTATATTTTTGAACCTTCAACTTATAAGTCAAATGTTCATACTTTTTATTCTCCCAGATAAATGGACCTAATATTTTCTCAACAAATTATTCTAAAATTGTAAAAATGCTTCCTGTTTCTGACTTCTTATGATTATTAACTTCAAATAATATTCTATTCTGCTTACAAACCAGGTACTTTGCCATATATGCAAATACGATTTTAGTGTTTTTAAATGTTAAAGTACTAAAATATAGCATAATAAACACTACATACATTTTAATTTATGATAAATTAGTTCTCTTCTAACTTATTGGTTATGTGTCATAGTAATGAGAAAAGATTAACAGAATCAATTCTATTTATTAGGAGAATCCTTAACTCATCTTTGTGAACCTGGATTTCTACTTAAACATGTTTTTCTAGACATGGGATTACAGATGCTTAAGTAATATGTAATTCTTCACTCATGTTTAGAAATAAAATAGTACAGATAGACTTGTTCTACTTTGTGGCCAATCTTGAGAACATTTAAGATAAAGAATTGATTGTGTGGATAAGAGCTCACTGACCTAGATATGAGTCGGAAATGCTGTAGTACTGGCCTTGCTTGAAGGATGCACTGATTATTTGAATAAACCAACATAGCTCTAACTTAACTGCGTTTTTAAACATTCATAACCTTCTCCAGGGGAGGCGAAAAACATTAGCAGTAAGATTCTAATACAATTTTTAGACAGTTTTTCAGTGCTAAATTTCTGTATCTATTTTGAAACATTTTCTAGTTGTTTTTTTTTAATGCCAGGATTTAATAGTTAGGTTTTCTTTAGATTTTAAAGGAGATTTTATACACATTAATTTCTGTTTTATGTGGTGGTAGATTAGCCAAAGGTACTTTTGGATTATGGACTTTATTCTTCTATTAATGAGTTATGTTATCTTATATTAGTCCCTTCTTTCTGTGCTTCTTCTATCAAATGAAGAGATGAAGCTGATGGCTTCAGAGTTGCTATTCAGTCCCAGGTTGCTAGAAGTTTTGTGTAGCCCCACAAAATTTCTGATTTTTAAAAATTAAGTTATCATAATTCTTTCAATGAGCTGATAATTTTGTTTTCCAAATCATTGCATTTGCCTATGAAATTTGCATTGCAATATTCAAAGATATTTTGGAAATGAGACACTCTACCTTTAGAGTATCCTATGGGAAAATGAGCACTAATTCCATTTTCAACCTACAAGAAAATTTATAAATATTCTCTTTTCTATGTTAGTCTGAATTTTGAATATTTAAGCAAAAATCTTGAAGCCAGTTTTAGTCATTACCACAAATAGTTACAGTATGGCTTATCTAAAATATATGGTATTTTCAAATATGCCTCTTTAAAAAGTTGTCATTTTACCTGCAATTGAGATAAAGATTGTGTATTTAAAATGTTGTCTCTCTTCTTGACTCTTTAAATTGCTTGAGAATATTTTAAAGATATGAAAAATCAGACTGCCCCACCTGAGGCCCTTTCCATCCAAAATTATGAGATGCAAAATTCATGAGATAGAAAACTTGGGTGGATTTTTAAAACATTAGATTGTAGTTTGCTGCTTGAAATTGTATCCTTAATTCATTTTTCAATGAATAATGGGTACAGAAGTATGCCTACAGAGACTGTGACACTCTCTATGTCAATATCCAAAAAGTTTACAATGGGATTGACTTAAATGTCAGACACTTTAATCTTTCAACTCCTACTATTACACATCTTAGTATTACTGGGGGAAAAAACCTGTAAAACTTTAATGGATCTCAGGTAATGGTCTGAATTGAAGAGTTTCAACATATTTTCACTAAGCTATTTCAAATTATATAATTTGATTTTATCTTAGAAATAATAATTTAAGAAGCAAATTTGTTGTCTTTCCAAGTTTATGTGTCTCTGATTATTTTATGTGGCTGCTTAGAAACTGCACTTTTGTTTCTGACCTGTTGTTTCCTTTAATATTCTGGATTGAGAAACAGGAGTTGTGCAGTGCTCCCCCAGGGACTTACATTATGTGGCATTCCACACAATTGATACTCTTCTAGCCTTCCTGTTTTGATGTCTGTCTAAAAATTTGAAAATTTCTGATTTTTTAAATGTAAAATACATTAGCAATATTACTGATCTCAGAAATTAAAATAACATTAAGTTTTCCTGTCTTAGAGTGTAACTGACTCCGACCATTCCTCAGTTTCAAATATTTTTTAGAGTGACAAAGATAGTTTTAGCCAATAAAAATCAAAGATGCATTTAGACAGGTAATCCCTCACTATACTGTGGCTTTCCAGGAAGATGAAAAAGGGTAAATGTTTATTATGAATTATGTCTTATGTCTTATGTGTTCTGTACTCCATTTATATTATTATTCCATTAATTCTCACAATACTTTATTCATTAGATTTTTATTAATAAATCATGAGACTGAACTTCAGAAGGCTTAAACAAATCTATATTCCAAGACTAGCAATTGGCAAAGCCAGGTATAACAGTGAAAAAAAATATATATATATATAAGAAGAAGTTCAGTAAAGAAAAAAAAATATTCTGTAGAGATGGGTAGGATTCACACTAGTGCCCAAAGGTGTTTTTAGTAGATTTATTTATGAGAGACAATAAAGAAGGAATTTGATACCCACTTTAATAAATAGGAATACAGCTTGTTACATCTCTGCTGAAGAACCCTATCCTTTTTGAAATGATGACAGTTTACAGGCATCCTGGGGGTTCTAGTAATCATGTTAATAACTCTTAAGTTTTGCTGATAGGTCCTAGGAGAAGTGTATCCCATGCTTGGCTGTTTAGGAAGTATACTCAAAGAGTGTATATGCAAGATGAGATGTAGAGCTTGCTAAAACCCATCTACTTATATCTAACCCTCATTTTTCTTTTTTTGCAGTAATTCATGAAATAACCTCTTTTAGCTCTTTAGGTATTTGTGATTGGTTCCCACTTTTAGTTGGTTCACATTACACCACTCTGATCCATCAATGCCATGCAATATAATCCTGAGTTTTGTTTCTGGCTGCCTTTATAAACTCAAGCAATGAAGAAGATTTGTAAACAAAAGCAGATGTATTCCTTCTGTTTTTGACACTAAAGTGACACAGAGCAGTGGCTGATGATTGTGACTAAATTATTATATGCAAAATTGAAATTGCTAATCAGCAAATGTGCCATAGACTGTCTTCTTGGGCATGGGACAGAGAACTGAGAAGAGCATGGCAATCAAACCTGTCTCTGCCACTTGCCACTCACTTTTGTGGATTCCTGTTTAATGCACCTCTAGTGGTTTAAGTCCTGAGAGAAACCTGGAGGAATCTGTGGCAGAGGTACTCTTCTTAACTGTATTTCCATTTAAGGGTTATAACAGAACTACTATGGGACTTCAACACCGGCTGATGTGACGATGTTGAAGAATAGATTTTGGACATTTCTGGCAAAGAATAAAGTAATTTTTATAATTTCATAAAATTGAGTAGATGGAAGATGTTCACTATCACTTTCATTTCCCTTTTTCCATCTCCAAGGAAAGGAAAGTCTGCTTTGGTAGGTTGGACTTCAGAGCTTTTTCACTAGTCACTGTTCTACTGGTATCTTACAGTAATGGATTAAAAGTTCAATCTCAAGCATGCAAAGACATTAGTCCCTTTTTCCTACCTTTGGTTTCCCAGGGACTACTATCCAGAAGGGAAAAGTGCCAATTATCTCTTTATCCTTTGCATCTACTTGATTCGTGGTCGCACATATAATAAAATACTTGTCCAGCTCTCACTGGAGCAACAATTTCTGACTCCTGAAATCCCTCTGATTTTCTGAGTCTTTTTTTTGTATATCAGCATTGCTCTTGATTTTAACTATTTTTTTCCATTCTCTCAGCAACTGATTGCAGGAGCATTTGCCTCACTCTGGGAAGGTCAAGTGGAGGCCTCTTGTTCTTGCTCTTTCTTTTTTTCCCTCTCTCTTCTTGTTCTTGCTCACACTCTTTTAGCCAGTTGCTGTGGTGAGGCATTACATCCTAGTGGAGTGGTAAGAATGGAGACTTGAATTTGGGATTTGGGTTGAAACAGAGGAAGTAAGATTCTGTGGTTCAAGGCCACTTACACTAGCTGCATAGGGAACTTACCATGGATAAGGAAAAGGAATCTTTGTCCATACTGTCTTACCAGAGACCTGTGAAGCCGCTTGGGCCCAAAGTCTGCATTAATAATAAGGTGTTGGGGGGTTTATTTTACTACTTGTGTATACAATTTCATCATGAGATGTGATTGGTTGAACAAGAGACTCAGTTATTCAGTCATAATACTGTTTTGGTGGTGTGCCAATCCCTGTATCTCAAACACAATGAAGCTTGAATATCTACCATATTACAGCTATCGTTCAATAGAAAAGGAAGCTGAGGGTCAGAGAAGACTATAGATTTGTATAGGGGGATTCTCAGGCTTAATAAAATTGAGAATTGCTTAATTCACATAGTACCTTAAAATTGCTTATATTTTTAGCAGGGTTTTAAATCTGGGTCTCCTGATATAAGCAGTAAGACTAAAGAATAGGCCACAATCTAATACGTGTTCTCTTTTCTCAAAATGGGAGATTGATGAATTCTCTATCAGAATTTAAAAAGGTACTCACAGAAATTTCTAAAAGTATCTATGTTACTATTACATAGTCAAACACTGCCTTGTGCTGTTAATAGTTGTGTTTAATTTGTCTTTCTAATCATGTTGAATCCAAGTGGTACTCCTTAATTGACCCAACAGAACAGAGGTAAATTAATATAGAAAATGTTACATTCTCATAAAGGGAAGGCCAAATGATGTCATCATACAGTACTGGCTGAACAAAAGTTCCCCAGTAGTTGGAACAGAGATAAGTTTTAGGCAAGTTGTGGCTTCAGTTGCCACTGTGCTATAATAATTAGTAGCTAATTCATGTTGTGAGTGATCATCCTTTTAAAAGAGAAAAGCATAATCTAGCAGATCACATGAATGTTGATTTTAACATTCAGTGATGTTTACTTTTTATTAGTTTTTTAGCTCGTTTAGTATAGGCTTTTGAATTTGTGTGTATGTGTGTGTGTGGGGGGTTATGTTGATATATTATTTTATTACCATTAAAATATTTAACTTGACTTTTAGAGCCAGTGAGATTTTTTTTCTTCTTTAGAAGTATACACATTAGTCAAATTGACAAATAGTGATCTAATCATGCAGCGTTTTAATAGATGGCATAAGTGCAATTGCGTCAATCCCTCAGACTTGATGGAATAGGACTCTTGGCTTCCTTTCCTCTTCATTCCTCCCACCCTTCTTTGCTTCTGCATTTATTCATGAATAGATTTCTGCATGTAATATATGCCAGGTATGCTTGATATAAAACAAGTCGCTGCTCTTGTGAAGCTCAATTACAGTGGCAGAGACAGCCATTTAATGAGTAAGGAAAGTAAACTACTACGAGAAAAATAAATAGAGAACAAGACAGACAATAATGGTGCAGTGGTGGTCATGATGGTAGGGCCTATTTAGATAGAAAGGAAGGAAGGTCACATTTAAATTGAGATCTAAAGAATAAAGAAGACTGTCATGCAAAGAGAAGGAAGGACATGCTGGACTGAGAGAATAACGTGCATGGGGAGAAAAAGCCTGTGTGCTGACAACTTCATCACCAGGGTATTTCTCACTTATCCCTGCCTTTATCTTGGACACATTGTCAGCCCCTCCAAGAGGCAGGGTTGCTTTTCTCCATCACTATCACTTTGTGATTTCATTTAGTGACACTCCAGTCACTAAATGCTAAGCATGCACATGATTGGGTTCTTCACTGAAGCCTCCTGTTGCTTTTTAATTGACGATGTTTTGTGCTTGCTAAATGCCTCTTGCTACCTTTTAATGTAATAGTTTTCATTCGTTGTTTTAAGAGAAAATAAAACCATGTTTCATGCCTCTCCCCTTCCATGATTCCCTTCCTCATTCTCTGCCCATCCTGGAGGATGGGGGTAGAATTAGTGCCTTTCTCTTGTGAACTCTTAGAGTCTATAAATGTTTGATAGCACTTTTTATATAAGATCACTATTAGCTCTCCTGTCTTATTGTAACCCTTGAGTCCAGGGACCCTGTCATATAGCGCAGTGTCTGCACATAGTATGCACTCAATTAATGCCTATTGACTGAAGAAGCACCATAAATTCATTCTGGACGTGAGCATCTGATTTTTTAAAGTGCAAAGATGATAAGAAATTCATTACAGAGAAGTACATGTTACTGACTTCTACTTTTGTTTCTGAGATAGTTTCACATGAATTAAGAGCTTAAAATAACATCTCTTTCATTTCTAAGATTTCAACCGTTTTAATATTTTATTATCAATACAAAGTTTCTAACATGCATAGGAAGGACTAGGAAGACAGTTATTGTTGAAGACTTTGTACCCTGAATACTAAACCACTCTTTCCGACCCATGAAGTTTCTAATTTAATGTTGAACTAATTTGAAATGCAGAAGCATAAAAGTTGTCTCCTCTCTAAAAGCCATCAAATGATATTCTCAGAGGTAAATCACCTGCAATGTGAAACTTGTAGGGGAAGACAACTTTGTAAAACAAATTGCATTGGGCCTCAGAAATGTGGGTATATAATAAATGGAGATTCTGTAAACTTCACTACCTCCTTACAGTTTTGAAGAGTGAAGCTTCTGTGGGTATTTGCATGTAGGTGAATTATGTCTGATAACAAACAGAATTGTGATCTGGCCGATGTCACAGAGTCTTAGGAGTAATTTTAGTCCTAACTCTGCCAACTAAAGCCTGGCCAGTTAATGACTCTGGATCCTAATTTTCTCACCTTAAAACAATAGAAGATTGCGTTGGCATGACATTTAGTGTTTCTATAGCTTGAAATTTTGATAGTCCTTGAAATGTAACTTTTATTCATATTTCATTCATTCTTTTAGTTTTTAACACACATACACAAAACAAAAACAAAAAACACAACATGACAGAGGATAGGAGATGGTAGGACTGATAAACTTGACTGGGAACAGGAATTTTTGTTACAATTAATATTTCAATAAGTTCTTTTTTATCATTTAATCATGGTAATCTTTTTTATCATGTATCATGTGGGGACCATGCCTGAAAACTTACTAGATAATGAGTCTGGTTCCTGTTAATATCTTCTACATCTCTGGCCAGAGATATATTTTCAATTTCCTTTGCTTCCCAATATCAAGCTGTCCTTTGGGTCCTGCCTTTGGAGACTAATAATTCCTCTTGGGACATAGCTAAAGAGATCTCTTTGGCTGGAACATCTACCATTAAGTCGAAATACTTTGATATACATGAGCAGTGCTTACTAATTCTGTATGTTAAAGAATACTTTCAAAATAAATTCAAGAGTTTAAAAACAATACGGATTTTTATTTTACAAAATAATTCCCTTAATTATAAGTCTGGAATTTAGATCTGATATTTTTCAAAGCCATTGCTGAAAATTGCAAATTTTCATACCATCCACATTTTTGTTTGACTAATTACTATGATGTGCATTTTGCTTGCTAATTTAGATTATCCCTCTTTTAGAAGAAAAGGAAATTGTTCTAAAAGTAGCACTTAATGTATAATTGTAAAACAGTGAATTGGTCACCCAAAGATGCTAATTTTAGCAAATTATTGTTTAATGTAAATGAGATTTTAATTTGTTTGGAATGAGAAAACTAACTTCCCTCCCTCCTTCTCTCCCTCCCTTCCTCCCTCCCTCCCTCCCTCCTTCCTCCTTCCTTCCTTCCTTCCTCCCTCCTTCCTTCCTTCCTCCCCCTTTCCCTCCCTTTCTCCCTGTTTCCTTCCTTCCTTCCTTGCTTCCTTCCTCCCACCTCCCTCCATCCCTCCCACCCTATCTTCCTTCCTTCTTCCCTTCCTTTCTTTTTTACTCCTTTTCTTCTTGCCTTCTTTTTATTTTATTTTTTGAGATGGAGTCTCACTCTATCACCTAGGCTGGAGTGCAGTGGTGAGATCTCAGCTCACTGCAACCTTTACCTCCTGGGTTCAAGCAATTCTCCTGCCTCAGCCTCCCAAGCAGCTAAGACTACAGCTACCTGCCACCACACCCGGTTAATTTTTATATTTTTAGTAGAGGTGGAGGTTTCACCATGTTGGCCAGGCTGGTCTTGAGCTCCTGACATCAGGTGATCCACCAGCCTTGGCCTCCCAAAGTGCTGGGATTATAGGCCTGAGCCACCATACCCTTTCCTTTTCTTTGTTTTTTCCTAATTAAAGTAAACACTCATTGAGTACTTTCTGTCTGTCATGTTTCTCTTCTAAAAAAACATGCTTTATAGTAAACCTAGTTTTACTACTGGAAACCTCCTGAAACTTTTATTAAAATTGTTATTGTTCTTTTAAGTAGACTGAAAGATATGTTTATTTAAAATTTAACATTAGCATCTTCAGTTTTTAAAAGAAATTTGTCATGATTCCTAAAAATATGTACAGAAAAAGTTAAAGAGTAGTCAAATATAAATGAAAACCATCAGTCTTTGTTTTCATATTTGCAAAATGAAAGGCTGGACAAAAATTGTTTGTAATGCCTTTCCCGTGCAGCACTAACCTGTAAAATCTGGCTTTTTTTTTTTTTTTTTTTTTTGAGATGGAGTTTTGCTCTTGTTGCCCAGGATGGAGTGCTTTGGCGTAATTTCAGCTCACTGCAACCTCTGCCTCCCAGGTACAGGCACGCGCCACCAGGCCTTGCTAAATTTTGAATTTTTAGTAGAGACGGAGTTTCACCATGCTGGCCTGGCTGTTCTGTAACTTCTGACCTCAGGTAATCCACCAGCCTTGGTCTCCCAAAGTGCTGGGATTACAGGCATGAGCCACTGTGCCTGGCCAGATCTGCCTTTTTAACAGATTTTCTTGGTAATCACATATCTACCAATGCTCATCTGCTTTCCACTTTGATCAGAAACACACATTTTTATCACATTTAGTTTGGAATTAGGGAGAGAGTCTGGGAAACAAGAATAGCAACATTTAATACTGCAGTGCTCAGCTCTAATGTCAACATACTCTTGTGTCAGACTTAGTCATTAGTTACAAGTCACAGTCATTAGTTACAAGTCAGAAGTCATTAGTCACAAGTCACATAAATTCACAAGTCGTTAGTTAAAATATTAGCTTGAGAAAGATTTACTTTTTGTAAATTGCAGTGGCTCAAGATTATCCCTGTAATACTCACGTGCACACTGACATTTTCTTCATTGCAAGGGAAAAGGAGGGAAGTTCATCTAGAGTTCTGAGAACTGAGCATAAGTCAAAACTATGTCCAAGGATTCTTGTGAGGATTAAATGAGCTGCTACGTATGAAGTACTCAGCATGGTACCTGGAATACAGAAAATATGCTGTAAATGTTTGTTCATAGCATTACCATACCACAGCCAACCAACCACACTCCCCACACCACCAAAATAACCAATTTTTGTTATTATTAGGCATACTACCAATTATGTGTATCATGGCAGAAGGGAAAGGAATTTTGAAAACTTATGGTTCTATAATCTGACCTGTGACCTTAGACTGGCTTTCCCAGATGTGACTCCCACTATTCCTTCCCTCCTAAAGCAGACTTGCCAGTTTTGTCCTAGCACTCCTTCACCACTTGCTTGACAAAGAACTTTGTTTCTTCTAATTTTTAATTTTTGTGGGTGCATCTTAGAAATTTAGATTTATAGGGTACATAAGCTATTTTGATACAAGTATACAGTGTGTAATAATTACATCAAGGTAAATGGTGTATTCATCACCTCAAGAATTTGTCCTGTCTTTGTGTTACAAATTATACTCTTTTAGTCATTTTAAAATTTACAATTAAATTATTGTTGACAATAGTTACCCTCTTGTCTTATCAAATACTATACCTTATTCCTTCTATCTGACTATATTTTTGGACACATTAACCATCTCCACTTCCCTGAACCCTAGACCCGCCCCAGTCTCTCGTAACCAGGTAATTCTACTCTCTATCTCCGTGAGTTCAATTGTCTTAATTTTTAACTCTCAAACATAAGGGAGAACATGTGAGAAAAGTTTGTCTTCCTATTCCCGGCTTATTTCACTGAACGTAATGAGCTCCAGTTCCATCCGTGTTGTTCCAAGTGAAAGAATGTCACTCTTTTTAAAGGCTGAACAGTACTCCATTGTGTACCACATTTTCTTTATTCAGCTGATGATGGGCACTTACGTTCCTTCCAATTCTTGGCTATTGCGAACAGTGCTACAGTAAATGTGGGGGTGCAGATATCTCTTTGATATACTGATTTACTTTCTTTGGGATGTATACCTAGCAATGGGATTGATGGATCATATGGTAGCTTTATTTTTAGTTTTTTGAGGAACCTCCAAACTGTTCTCCACGGTACTTGGACTAATTTATTTCCCACAATAGCGTATGAGGGTTCCTTTTGCTCCACATTCCCACCAGCATTTGTTATTGCCTGTCTTTTGGATAAAAGTCATTTTAACCGGTGAAATGTTATCTCATTGTAGTTTGATTTGTGCTTCTCTGATGATCAAATTGTTGAGCACCTTTTCATATATTTGTTTGCCATTTGGATGCCTCCTTTTGGGAAATGCCTATTCAGAGTTTTTTTGCCTGTATTTTAATTGGATTATTAGATTTTTCTTTATTGAGTTATTTGAGATCCTTATATATTCTTGGTATTAATCCCTTGTCAGATGGGTAGTTTGCAAATATTTTCCCCCATTCTGTGGGTTATCTCTTCACTTTGTTGATTGTATCCTTTGCTGCGCAGAAGCCTTTTAACCTGATGTGATCTCATTTGTCCATTGTTGTTTTGGTTTCCTGTCCTTGTGGGATAGTACTCAAGAATTCTTTGCCAAGTCCAATGTCCTAGAGAGTTTCCCCAATACTTCTTTTAGTCGTTTCATAGTTTGAGGTCTTAGATTTAAATCTTTAATCCATTTTGGTTTGATTTGTATAGGGCAAGAAATAGGGGTCTAGTTTCATTCTTTTGCATATGGATATCAAGTTTTCCCAGAATCATTTATTGAAGAGGATGTCCTTTCCCCATTGTATGTTCTTGACACCTTTGTCAAAAATGAGCTCACTGTTGATGTACGGATTTATTTATGGGTTCTTTATTCTGTTATACTGGTCTATATGTCTGTTTTTATGCCAGTACTATGCTGTTTTAGTTACAATAGCTTTGTGGTATAATTTGAAGTCAGGTAATGTGATTTTTCTAGTTTCGTTCTTTGTCCTCAGGATAGCTTTGGCTATTCTGGGTCTTATGTGGTTCTATATAAATTTTGGAGTTGTTTTTTTCTGTTTCTGTGAAGAATGTCATTGATATTTTGATAGAGATTGTATTAAATCTGTAGATTGCTTTGGGTAGTATGGATGTTTTAGCAATTTTGATTCTTCCATTCCGTGAACATGGATATCATTCCTTTTTTAAATGTCGTCTTCCATCAGTCTTTTATAGTTTTTATTGTAGAAATCCTTCACTTTTTTGCTTAAGTTAATTCATAGGTATTCTATTTTATTTATAACTATTGTAAATAGACTTAATTTCTTGATTTCTTTTTCTGATTTTTCGCTATTGTCATACAGAAACACTACTGATTTTTGTGTGCTAATTTTGTATCCTGCAACTTTACTGAATTTGTTTATTAGTTCTAGTAGATTTTGGTGAAGTCTTTGTTTCTTTAAGCATTAGAGCATATCATCTACAAACAAGGATACTTGGACTTCTTCCTTTCCAATTTGGATGCCCCTTATTTCTTTCTGTTGTCTGATCACTCTAGCTAGGACTTCTGGAACTTTGAAATCCATTACAACATAGCATTATTTTTTAATGCAAAAATTTGGCCAAAGTGAGAATGGGAGATGATACTACCTATCTATCATCACAACATTATATTTAATAGCCATTGAATTGCCTTCTAATTAGTATAAAAGGAAGGGAACCTTACTTTCTATCCATCTCTTTTTAATTGAATAATAAAAACACTAAGAGCAAAAGCAATAGTGACATTATTTTTACAGTATGTAGCACAAGGAATCTTTTGTAGCCCCACAAAAATCACCTATATTATTTTGCTAGTTCATTCACCAATGTCTCTAAATTTAAAAACAAAAGTAACTAAAATATCATTTAAAATGTATCTAACTACATATGAGGTGAAAAAGAGACTAGGCCAAACTCAATTTTTTCTTCAGTGTTTCTGCATATAGGGAAGTAATGTAGTCTATTTAGAAAAATGAATTTAAGTAAAGTGTCTCAACCAACAAACATTGCAATCCTATTTACTTTCTCCTTTTTTTTTTTTTTTCAGTAGCAGTCTTCCTCTCTTCCCTTCACCATATTGCTATTCTACATCCATGCTCACCCCAACCTACTTTCCCCTTTCTCCCAGTCCTGGATAAATAATGTGCCCTATGAATTGAGCAGACTTTTTACAATGTGAGAACGTCCCTCCAATCCAATAACTCCATATATATTGAACTAATAACCCAAACACAGCAAGAGAACAACCCCTTTCTCAGGTTGATGAAACATATCAGGCATTGGAAAGTTCCTTTTCATGCAGAGACCCAGTAGAAGATCCTTTTGGAAATGAGTATCTCTTGGCAGACCAAGCGTACATTCTGTTTGTTTTGTGCTCAGTTCATTTTGTTCCTAGAAAGTGATAACATAAAGTAGTCAATTATAAACAAGTCCAGTGGTATTTATAGTTATCTGGTAGGCATGAGACAAAGTGGCAAACTTCCTTTAAAGAACCAAGCCGAGCTTACCTACATTGAAATTCATGGACTCATTTCTCACTGAACTTCAGTGTGTAGCATTTGCTCATAAATGCAAAATATCTCTACTGAATTACAAAATCAGTTCCTTCTTTTCCATTGAGGATTATGTGAAAGACTTTAGGGAGCATAATGGAAAGATGCTGTTAGATAAAGAAGCATAAGATAATAAGGGAAAAAATGAAAACAGGATGATTTCAAGGAGACTGACATAATGACCAGAAAATCCCAAAGATAGGTGTAGCATGTGAATTATGTGAGTTATATAAACTATATTCACTTCCCAAGGAGTCTGATAACTAATGCTAGGTATAGTTATCACCATATGACTGACTCTATTTTATTGGTCATACTATAGTAATTAGCAAAATGTTAGGGTTGACTTTGCAATGATGATCTAAAAGATAATATAAGAGGTGCTTTGGTCTGATTTATTGCTAAGAACTGACTCTGCTCCAATCCCCAGCTCCTCTCTGCATGCCAGTGCCTAGGATGTATGTAGCCACTTCCGTCAGGGAGCTGATGGCATGTTTCTTAAAAGGAAATATTATTTTGAACATGAAAATAACTTTTTTTTTGCCTATCTACTATCATCATTGGTGACCCAGCAAAACTTTTGGTATAAACAGAAAGGCATATGACAAGCAGAAACCAAATAATGCTTGGAAATGTGCTTTGAAGGAAACAGCGATGCTGTTTTATGAGTCTGGTTTTATCTCAAGGATTTCTACATACTTTGCTGTCTTTTGTGCTTTGAGGAATGCAGCCAGAATTGTGCCAGCACTGAAGGTCAAACATGAAGTAGAGAGTGGGCAGCCAAAGAGATCAGCAGTCAAGGTCTGAGCTTTATAATATAGCTGTTGTTCAAAAACAACTCATGTGTGGCATTTCCCGGTTTTCGCTTTGTCTTCCATAAAAAGTGTTGTTGTTCCAGTGATGTTTGTATAAGTGCTGGATGAGGTAAGAAAAGGAAAAGGAGAGGGAGCCTTCTCAGGGGTTCAAGGAATTCTTTTCCGGTTTAGCCTGAGATGCCAGTGGTTATGAGAAGGCAATTAAAATCCTGTATGTGTTTTCTTTCCATAATCTTAGTTGTCTCCCAGTTTTAAGATCAGTTTTTCTGAAACACAAGATGGAAAATCCAAGGGACTGAAATCCTGTATATTCTTCTGAAATACAAATGGAATAATATTTATATATAAAACAATTCGACATAATATCAATAATTTGCCCAGGTGTTCTAAAAAAAGAAGCTATTGCATCATTTAGAAACTAGATATTTTTTACTAAACATTCAGGAGTATGGAATCCAATTTCAAGTTTACCATTACTGTTTTTCAACAGTATTGAAAATGCCCATATCTTCTTTCATTCTTTAACTAGATACCATAATATTTTATATCCAAATATCTTTTTAAAGGAAATTACTTTAAAAATATATAAATTCATCATTTATAAACAAAAAGAAGATATCCACATTAAAGGAACAATGATTAACAGATTCATGCAGTGTACTCAGCCTGTCACTGAAAAATGCTGTTTCTTTAAAAGCAAAAATTTTGCTTTTCATTATTATCCTTAGTTTTTGAACATATATTTTCGGTAGATATGTGTTACTTTCATGGATAAATTACATGTTAGAAATCAAGCTTAGGAAGTATTCTTTAACCAGTCTTAAGACATAAGGTTTTATTGGTATGAATTGGTTGTCAAGAACATAAAAGGTAAATTTATTTATTTTGCTTTCTCTATTTATAGGAAATTAAATTCTCCTCCTTTCCATCAAATATCACCCACACCTTTCCACCGTGTCTGAAGGCTGACGAGTAAATGCTTATTTAGAGTTATGCGGTTACTTGAGAAAACCAAGTTCTCATTGGAGAAGAGCAAAGTGACGCCCAGAGGGAGGGATGGGGAAGGAGGGTGAGAATTGCTGAAAAGGACCAGGAGGAAGGTGCAAAAAAGTACATTACCTATCCCCCAAGTCTGTTTGTGTTTGGGACCTTTGTCCTCATTCATATGGCTACTGAAAAGATCTTAGAATCTATTTTACATAGACTCTTTTTGAAAATATAGCATTTTATGGTCTTTTAGGACACCAACTATCTTTTTCTGCTGATTGACACTGGTGTTTGGGAGACATTAAATAAACATTTGCTCAATGAGAATGTTACATATTTAAAGAGGTGATAATTTTATTATAGCCATTATTATAAATACCTTGATAATTTCCATTTGGAGTGGTTGCCTCAATAGGTTGAAAAGTAGAGAATCTTAAAGAGTATGTGAAATTAACTTTCAGAACATTTTTTCAGTTGAGCCTAGAGTAAGTCAGACGTAACAGATGAAATTAAATGAGCAAATTTCCCAGTTAAAATATCAGTGAAGATATCTGAAGACTTGCAAATCTATAATTACAACATGCAATGGTAGTGTTACAATTCAGATGACACTTGGGACATTATCAGATGCACCTTTCATCCTTCACTTTAACTTGGAGAATTATTTCAAAGTATCCTAAGGGATGGGTGTGTTAAAGTTTAGTATATCACAAGAAGTCTTAGTATTCATTATGCAGCCACACTATAAAGTAAAAAAAATATAGAAACATCATGACTTCAAAAGATGAACTTGATATCAATTCTTTTTAATTTTAGAAACCCATTTAATTCTTTTTAAAAGAAGTAAAATTTTAGCTGTCTTCCATTTAATTAATAAATAATACAAGGTCTAGAGATATCAAAAGAGTCCAAATAGTCCAAATATGTTACTATTCTCATATTTTATAGTTATATCCCATTCTAATTACTCATTATATTTAGATATACCAGATTTATGGTGATTAATTTACATTTCTTTTAACACCCTCTCTTTCATTTCATTTATGAAAACAAAGGCTCAAATGGATAAATTTCTCTTCCCAAATCACAATAATGTTTTGTGGCAACGCTGAAAGTGTGTGTGTGTTTGTGAACTTTCTGGCCAAACCATAATTTACGCTTTCTTAGTAGCTGATTATTATGCTAATGTATGATGATTCCTTGGGAATTCTGGATCTCGAAATTATTATTTGAAAATAATAAGATGACTAGGTAGGATCAATAAAGGAATTGAATAATGGTGTTGGATTTCATATAGCATTAATGATGACCTAAAATAATAATCCTACTTGGCTATGTGATTCTAGACTTATTAGGAACTTGGATATTAATATTTGAAGAAATTTTAGAAATCACTGTTTGCTTTTTTACAGTAACCCCCAGGTCAAATAAGTAATTGCAGACTAAAAAAAACTACCTAACTCAGGTTGCCTAATAGAAATAGAGTGTAGGTCATAAATTTGAGCCCTATTTTAAATTTTTTAGGAGCCTAATTAAGAATAAAATAATTTAGATTAATTTCATTCATATATTTTACTTAATGGAATATATCTCAAATATTAATTTTAATATGTTATGAATATAAAACTATTAATAAAAATGTTACACTGACTTTTTGTACTGACTTCAAAATGTATGTGTATTTTACACTTAAAGCACATTTGAATTCAACGAGCAACATTTCAAGTACTCAATAGCCACTTGTGGCTAGTGGCTACCTCTTTGAGCAATACAGGATCTAAGTGGTTTACTCTGCTCCAGCAGTGAGAGAGAGGAGAGGTTAGAGGGAATTGATTAGCAGCTTACTGTGGAGAGATGTTTCTGCTAAAGAGCTGGCATAGTGTATTAAAACATGTGAAAGGCTGACATGTCATTTCATAAATGAGGACAGTGGAGTGCAGAGGTATTGAGCAGCCTGCAGAGCTCAGTTCATCTTGTAATTTCAGTCCTTTTTCCATTATACTGTATATCTTCTCTGGGATAACAGAAATCAGTAAATAATGGTAGGAAAATCATCCTTCTACGTAAAGGCTCCATACAGCAGAAACCTCCTTACTTTAAGGGAATATCCATGATTATTGGAAGAAAAACCTCTATTTGATTTGTTTACCCAGGTGACTTCCATTTAATAGATATGTTATATTAATAACCACACTTTGGTGTTGATGTAACAGCATGCCACCTCATGATTTTATGGAAAGAAAACATTTCCCCTGAGAAATACATGTGAATTTCTATTAAACTAATTTGTTATATTTTTGTTTTGTATTATAAGTAACACAATTTCCAAATATAAAATTTAAGTGTAAGTGAAAATGGCTCTACTATTTATATTTAGTATTTTATAATATCTCCTTAATTAATTTTATAATTGCAGAAATTATAGATGTTTTGCATATTGTGGCCTGCAAAGGTAACTGGTTTTTTTTTTAAACAAAATAAATTTATTTTGTTTGTTCATTCAGATAACCTGTACTGAACCCTAAATGTGTGCCAAATAACTTGTTTGATTATTGGATTAAAATTAGGATAAGGTAGCATGGCTTCAGCCTCCTAGGCCTAACACTTTATTTTGGAAAACCGATAATAAATAACTAAAAATAAATATATAGTTATACACCACGTTAAGTGTTGTAAAGAGAAATGAAATCATGTGTTGAAATAGACAATTAAAGGATGGGTTGGCGAATTTCCTCTAGGTAGAGAGGTCCAGGGTGAGAGAAGGGAACAATAGGTGCAAAGGCACTGGGGTAGCAAAGAGCTTAGTGGGTTTTGGGCACTGAGTCAGTTTGGCTGAAGCAGATTCAGCCGTGAGAGGGGCTGGAGAAGAGTCTGCAGCTAGAGGCAGCGGCCAGGTGATTCAGACTGTTGTTAAGGATATTTTTTTTCTCCCAGCATGTAATGGAAAAACCTATTGAAGAGTTTTAAGAAGGGGAGTGACATGATCTGATTTATGTTTAAATAATTCACTGTGCACATTGTGTAGAGAATGGAGTTCAGTTGAGCATGAAAGGAGCAGGAATACTAGTTATGAAAGCCATTGTGTTCTCCAGGTGGGCAGAGGAAGATGTGGCATTCACCTTTCAAAGAAAAAGATGTAGAAGACACAGCACATTCAATTTTTCCTACAGAATAAAGTTTGTATTTACGTGCCTTAGAGAAATAACGTATCTTCCTTTGGAAGACTGAAAGCCCACAGAGTATTTTAGATCACACATGGGAAAGTATTTCATAGTACAGGAATTTCTGTACTAAGATACTCACTTGAAGAATTTTTGCTGCTTCTCTTTCATAATGTGGTTTTCATAAATATGCTTTTCATGCAAGGAATATGTTATATGCTACACTTATTCAACTCTTTTAGCAACTCCTACGAAGACAAAACAAAACAAAAATTTCCCAGGGCAATGTATTCAAATTGATGCATGCCTTAAAAAATGTTTTTAATTTTGCATTTTGGTCATTTTTACTAAAAGAATGTAAAAAATGGATGTTCAGATCAGACTTTCTTTTCCAGAAAGCTTGTTGGCAAGTGATGGCTAAAATGGATGAATATGATCTTAGAGTGGCTTTTACAGCATGAAAGAATATACTCATTTTTGTCAAAACACTGCAGTATTTTAATGACTTGTTACATATTTTTACTTTATTTATTTTTGATTAATTCTTCTTAGGATTCTAAAGAGTCTTTTATTTCATTCACCAGTATATATTTTTAGTTTATTGTATTGCTTTCCATTTCTCAACTAACATGTACTACCATGGAAGTGAAATTATAACGGTTCTGTGCAAAGTTGTAATCTTAGGAACTTAGAGTTCTTTCTGTATAATAGGTGCTCAATAAATATTTGTTAAATAAGTGAATGAATGAATGAGCACTTGGAAATGACTGGTGTTTCTAGTACATCAAAAGCCGTTTAGTAGAGAACTGTTTTCCTGGTATAATATGCAGCAACTTCTTCTTCCCTTTAACTCACTTTATATTAAAATAGGGTTTTTCAACTCAGCAGTATTGAAATTAGAGGCTGGGCAATTATTTGTTGTGGGTGTGTTCTGTGCATTGTAGGGTGTTTGGCAGCATCCCTGGCTTCTGCACACTAAATACTTGGCAAACCCCCAGTGTAACAACCAAAAATCCCTTCAGACATTGCCAAATTCTCCCAGTTGAGAACCACTGTATTAAATAATTATTTTCACATTGTGCAACTAGTGACGTTAAAAATACGTAGATTCTGAGCTGTCGTGTACTGAATTTTGGCATTTTCTATATGGAATGTTTCATTCAAATATTTTAAATTAATTTAAATAGAGTATATTTTACCAAATAGGTAAACATAAATGAAAACGACTTTTCCCTGTGATGATTTTTCCATTTGAAAAAGCTATTTTGAGAGTTCACAGGTCCTCCAAACCTGTTTGCAATAAGACTCGCCTTTGCTAGACACAAAGTATTAGCATATGAATCCAATTTCCCACAAGAGGAGCCTAGAAATTTCCTAAGAGGCAAAACTGGTTCAACTGCAGTAATTATGCAGAACTATTACTTGCATAGGAAGAAGGACAGAGAGCAGAGTTTAGTAAACAGCTCACAAAGGCTAAGTGTTTTTCTAAGACAGAAGATAGCCAGAGACTTTCTGCATGATAGTTTTTAGGGAGATGTTTACATTGCTATTTCCAGAATTTTATCTTTTTTTATTGAGCAAAGGAAACCATAATACATAGATAAAACTACATGGAACATGAAAAATAAAGCAGTATTTGAAGGGAAAAATTGGTCATATCTCACATAACTTCCCAAGCTAGATGTGATCATCAAAGTTAATGACCACCCAAATTGTGGTTAATCTCAGCGTTCTGATTAAAACGCAAAAATTTAAGAGCAGATTTGGGTGACAATTGAGAGAAGGTGATTTCAACGTTCATAGAATATTCAGTCCTCCACCAACTATTTTGTTTTACTCAGACAAGTGTGCTGATTGGATAAATCAATAAAGCATAATTCTGTTTTGGGGAGGAAGCTGTAGAGATATCACTGGTGCTCCATAGACCCATTTTCACAACAAAAATGTAACGATTTTGATATTCCCTCCTCTCTGCCTATTGCAATGCCATCTTTTAAACTCAGGTAATTCATATGTTAGTCAATATTCGAATTATTTTGTTAATCTGATTCCAAGTTAGGAGGTTAAGAATGAAAGCAAAAAGAACAGTAATGGACACATAAGTCCACAATTATGTAATGTATTGTCTTATACTTAATTCTCAGTGGTTTTAATTCAACTGAGTTTGAAAATCAAACAATGGCCTGTCTCTTCCTGCCATGGTAATTTCTGAATGTTTTTCTCTTGGTGTCCTATTCCAAATTCTTCAGTTCTTGATGAAAAGCATTTCCGGTTTGGATTTTAGAGAAAAATCTTGCAATGTGCATTTTAAGATGACACTGAGAGAATTATCTTTGATTGATCATTATCACCTCACTGCATTAACTTGCTCTATTTTAATATCTAACATGTCAGGGATTATTTTTTATTTCAAGCTAATAAAAATCCACGCTCAGTAACATGAGCAAAATGCTGGTTTTTAAAATGTACCAGCCAATTAATTTTGTTCCACCTCTTGATACTGTGAGGAAATAAACTGCTTAATCATAGTAAGCAAATTAATATGTTTCATTTTTAGAAGAAACTTCAGGTTAGATTTTTATGTAATTAACATAGCCTTTTGTCCTCTATTAATTTGCGGGATAAGAAAATCACATAATAAATTGCCTTTGGTAAAGGTTATTTATTTGAAGTGCTGACTACTTAGGAGCATATGGAGGTGGTTGACCACCTTGAAAATTCACCTGTAGCGGGACTGTTCTTCTTTTGGGATCCTGTCTGCTGCTGACAATTGCAGCTTAGCTATGACTCATTTATCATCCTTGATACCTTCCTCCATATAATAGCTCACTAACTTTATTAATGACATAGATATAAAAATGTTTCTTAGGTTTTTCAAAGCATCCTTGTAAAGATAATTTAAATACTGAGTATCTTTATTTTTAATACATAGATCCTAGGTGTGGTTTTGTTGTTGTTGTTGTTGTTTTTTAAAGAAAGAAAAAGAGAGAAAAGAAGGAATAAAGAGTGAAAGAAAGAAAAAAAAGAATGAAAGAGAGAAAGAAAGAGGAAGAGAAAGAGGGAGTGAGAATGGGATTCTTGTTCTATTGCCCAGGCTAGAATGCAGTCCAAAAATGGGTATTAAAAACCTCTTTTATGCCAATAATTGTGCTTAACAATGGAGACAGGAAAGAATAAGGGATGAAAATTACAAACAAGCAGCCAACCAATATTTTATTTAAACCTGTGAAATGCTATGCAATTGCTGAGGAGTGATTTACTTCCAATTATGTGGTCACTTTTAAAATAGGTGTAATGTGATACTGAGAAAAATGTATGTTTTGTGGATTT
>CAUYLG010036870.1:0-38045 GCA_963573385.1 Cacajao melanocephalus
TTGTTTTTTACGTTCCCAAACACTGGGCTTGGTTTTTTTTTTTTTTTTTTTTTTTTTTTTTTTTTTTTTTTTTTGTATTTTAGTAGAGATGGGGTTTTACCATCTTGCCCAGGCTGGTCTTGACCTCCTGAGCTCAGGCAATCTGCCTGTCTCAGCCTCCCAAAGTGCTAGGATTACAAGCATGAGCCACTGAGCCTCGCCAACAAGTTATACTATTGTTGTTGTTATGATTCCTGTTTTCCAGGGGAAAAGTAACCAGCTCCTAAGTTTTATAATTTTAAAGGAATGATTATTTAGAGGTAATTTCTGCCTTTTCTGCCGACCTTTGTCATTAAATAGCATTTTTGGTAGTTGGGAAACAAAAAATTGCCTCCATGGAGAGTGTGGTTACTATGTTTATGTGGGGAAAATGAAATTCTTAAACCTAAAACTTGGGTTACATATCTCTGCACAAAATAAAATTAAGAGAACTAATTGATGAAAGCATTGTCAAAGATCACATACATAATAAAACATGAAATCATAATCCAAGTATTGCAGTGCTGTATACCCCAAGTATTTTATTTTATCCAGAAGTATTTCTGGGTGCTATAATCACGTTCATGGATTTATTTTTAGCAAACTTTGGTAATACATTTAATCAAATGCTGTTGACTCAGGTATTCCAGTAGTCACTGTAGTAATTGAGATTCTTGGTATGTTTAGCACTTCAGATAGTTTCATTTTGGTCTTCTCTTGCAAAGACCCACTCTTCGAGCACAGAGCCCATTAAACGTCGCTGTTAGGCTACATGTGCTCTCTATTGTGAAGGGTTGGCTCTCCCTTTCAGGGATTACCTAGCCAGCCAACTTCTTATCTTAAAAATATAAACTCCTTTAGTCATAGCTCCAAGTCATTAATTAGAGGCAGTGTTGGCAGAATTTTATCATTGGTATCTTGTTACTCCTAGAAAAATCAACATTCGGCTGGGCATGGTGGCTCACGCCTGTAATCCCAGCACTTTGGGAAGCCAAGGTGGGTGGATCATCTGAGGTCAGGAGTTTGAGACCAGCCTGGTATGGTGGTGCATGCCTGTAATCCCAGCTACTCGGGAGGCTGAGGCAGGAGAATCGCTTGAACCCAGAAGGCAGAGGTTGTAGTAAGTCGAGATCACACCATTGCACTCCAGCCTGGACAGTGAGAGCGAAACTCCATCTCAAAAAAAAAAAATCTAACATTCATAACTATATGATGGTAATCATCTTGAAAATATTATAAAACAAAATGAGTGAATGTGAGTGATAAAGAACAGACAAATTACTATTGTATACATATTATGATATATAATAAAAGTATATTTTTATATTTTAGAAACATAACAAAATCATACTTGTACCTCATAAATGTATACAAAAATGTTTTAAAGATTTTTTATATATTATAAATATGTTTACATATATTTATGATATGTAATATATATATTATAATGTATACATATTACAATATATATTATACAATATATAATATATACAATAATACAATATATACTACATATTATAATATGTATACTAAATATAATATACATACAATATTGTATAATAAAGCTCCTCCCAGGGGCCAGGCACAGTGGCTCACACCTGTAATCCCAGCACTTTGGGAGGTTGATGCAGGAAGGTCATGTGGGCTGAGGAATTCAAGGCTGCAGTGAGCTGTGATCGTACCACTGCACTCCAGCCTGAGGGATAGAGTGAAACCCTATCTCAAAAACAAAACAAAACAAAAGCTCCTCTCTGTAGTAGAACTAATTAATAGAAAATTAGCAAGGATATATACAAAGTGAACAATACTATCAACCAATTGGATCTAATTGACACAGAACACTCAACAGCAGAATACAAAGTATCTTCAGTGCATACTTTGAGGTGGAGTTTGCAGTGAGCCAAGATCATGCCACTGCACTCCGGCCTGGGCGACAGAGTGAGAGTCTGTCTCAAAAAAACAAAAAAAAAGGAATATAAAAGATAGGACATTTTAAATAGCATCAAAGATATGTAAAACCTATGCACTGAAAATTACAAAACATTGCTGAGAGAAATTAAGAAGACTTAAAAGAGTGACAGATCTTATTCATGGGTCAGGAGAATCAGTATCATTAAGATGTCATTTTTTCAAATAATGATCTATAGATTCGATGCAATCCTAACGAAAATCCCAGCAGGCTCTTTTTTTTTTTTTTTTTTTTTTTGAAATGCAGCCACAAACTGTTGCTCAGACTGCAGTGTAGTCACACGATCTCAGCTCACTGTAACCTCCACCTCCTGGGTTCAAGGAATTCTTGTGCCTCGGCCTTCCAAGTAGCTGGGACTACAGGTGCACTACCATGCCCAGGTAATTTCTGTATTTTTAGTAGAGACAGGGTTTTGCCATGTTGGCCAGGCTGGTCTCGAAATCCTGGCCTCAAGTGATCCACTTGTCTCGGCCTCCCAAAGTGCTGGGATTACAGGCATGAACCACCGTGCCCAGCACAGCAGGCTTTTTTTTTTTTTTTTTGGTAGAAATTGACATGCTGATTCTAAATTCATGGAAAAGTAAAGGACCATGAATAGCTAAAATAAGTTTGCAAAAGGATACTTCCAAAAAGTTGAAGGACTAACACTACTTTCCTTCAGGTCTTGTAACATAGCTACGGTTATTAAGACAGCATCAATGAAATCAAGTAGGTCAATGAAAAAGAACAGAACCCCAAAAGAGACCCACACATATATGGATAACTGATTTATTAAATATATCAAAGGTGTGAAGGCAAGTTAATGGAGATAAGAGTCTATTCAACAAATAGTGGTGGAACAACTAGATATCCAGATGTTTTTAAAAAGTGAACTTTGAGCTCTACCTTGTACTATATACAAAAATTAAAAAGATAGATCATAGTTCTAAATGTAAAACCATAAAACTTATAAGAAGAAAACAGAAATTTTGTGACTTGGTTCGGAAAGATTTAGAAACAACACCAAAAAAAATCTGTAAAAGAAGAAAAAGATAAACTGAACTTCCTTAAAATTAAAATCTTCTGCTATTCTAGAGACACTGTTAAGAGAATGAAAAGACAAGCCACATGTTAGAAAAAATTACTTGCAGCTGGGCACAGTGATGCACACCTGTAGTCCCAGCTCCTCGGAAGGCTGAGGTTGGAGGGCAGCTGGTCAACATAGCTAGACTGTGTCTCTAAAACAAACAACAAAAAAAGAAGCCTGGCGTGGGTTTACACCTGTAATCCTAGCACTTTGGGAGGCCAAGGCAGTCAGATCACAAGGTCAACAGATCGAGACCATCCTGGCCAACATGGTGAAACCCCGTCCATACTAAAATTACAAAAATTAGCTGGGCGTCGTGGTGCGTGCCTGTAGTCCCAGCTACTTGGGAGGCTGAGGCAGGAGAATCGCTTGAACCCAGGAGGCAGAGCTTGCAGTGAGCCGAGATTGCCCCATTGCATTCCAGCCTGGTGACAGAGTGAGACTCTGCCTCAAAAAAAAAAAAAAAAAAAAAAAAAAGCAGCCCCGTGTGGTGGCTCGAACCTGTAATCCCAGCACTTTGGGAGCCCAAGGCGGGCAGATCACCTGAGGTCAGGAGTTTGAGACCAGCCTAGCCAACATGGCAAAAACCCATCTCTACTAAAAGTATAAAAATTAGCCGGGCGGTGGTGGGTAACTGTAATCTCAGCTACTTGAGCGGCTGAGGCAGGAGAATTGCTTGAACCCAGGAGGCAGAGGTTGCAGTGAGCTGAGATCATGCCACTGCACTCCAGCCTGGGTGACAGAGCAAGACTCAGCCTCTAAATAAATAAATAAATAAATAAATAAATAAAAGTTATATTAATACATACATCTACCACGTAGCCCAGCCATTTTACTCCCAGGTATTTACCCCGAAGAAAAGAAAACGTGTTTTCTTGTACATAAATGTTCGTAGCAGCTTTATTTGTAAGAACCGAAAACTAGAAACAACCCAAAAGTTTATCCACAGGTTTTTGGATAAACAAATCTTGGTACTACTCAGTAATGAAAAAGAATAAACTGTTTATTGATACACAATGATAAAGGAGATAAACCTCAAAATATGATTAGTGAAAGAAGCCAGGCGTAAAAGAGTACATACTGAATGATTTCATTTTTATAAAATTCTTAAAAATGCAAATTAATCCATAGCAACAGAAAGCATCTCCTCCCTTGGGGAATCAAGGTGTTGGCATGGCTGGATCCTTCTGGATCCCAGCTACTTGGGAGTCTGATGTGAGGGGATCAGTTGAACCCTGTAGGCAAAGGTTGCAGTGAACTGAGATCACACTGCTGCACTCCAGCCTGTGTGACAGAGTGCGACTGTCTCAAAAACTACTACTACTACTACTACTAATAATAATAAATAATAAATAAAGTATGTCCATGTCCAGATTGAACATGTTTTTCTAGTTCCTTGCATGAAGGATGAAAATAGACCAAAAATCAAGACCAATGATTCCAGAATTTCAGAACAGTGCGGATGAAGAGAAAATCCTCTAAGCTTCCAGAAGAAAGAAGATTAGGAATCAGAGTGGCTTTGGACTTCTCAGTGGCAGTACTAGAAACTAGATGATTTTGAAGCAATGCCTTCAATATTCTGAGGGAAAATTCTGTTCATCCTGGAATTTTATATCCAGCCAAGCTATTAATTAATAGGAGGCATTATCTAGAGACATTTTCCAGACACATTCAGATTTAAATTTTATGAAGTAGCAACCTCCAAAATCTCAGTAACTTGAAAAAATTTTACTTTTTGCTCAAATTCCAGGTAACTATGGCTCTAACGCCCTCCTCCTGCTCCAGTATCTTCATCCCAGGATCTGGGATGAAAGAGCAGAACCTTAGAGCAGCTCTTAAAGCTTCTGTTCAGATGTGGCATCATATTCTATCAACGAAAGCAAGTTACATGTCCAAGCATGAAGTCAGCAGCATGGAGAATTATATTCATCCACTGGGAGACACTGGAGGTCACATGGCAAAGGGCAGGAATATATAAGCAGTAACTCACTGGGAACAATAATTTACACAGTGTAGGCCCAGCACTATGGGAGGCCAAGGTGGGTGGATTACTTGAGGTCAGGAGTTCAAGACCAGCCTGGCCAACATAGTGAAACCCCGTCTCTACTAAAAATACATAATTTAGCTGGGCTTGGTGGCACATGCCTGTAATCTCAGCTACTAGGGAGGTTGAGGCAGGAGAATTGTTTGAACCTGGGAGGCAGAGGTTGTAGTGAGCTGAGATTGTGCCATTGTACTTCAGCCTGTGTGACAGAGCAAGACTCTGTCTCAAAAAAAACCCCAAAGGTTGAGTGCAATGGTCACGCCTATAATCCCAGCACTTTGGGAGGCTGAGGCAGGTGGATCATGAGGTCAAAAGATCGAGACCATCCTGGCCAACATGGTGAAACCCCATCTTTACGAAAAAATACAAAAATTAGCCAGGCGTGGTGGCACACACCTGTGGACCCAGCAACTCGGGAGGCTGAAGCAGGAGAATCTCTTGAAACCAAGAGTCAGAGGTTGCAGTGAGCTGAGATGGTGCCACTGCACTCCAGCCTGGTGACAAAGCAAGACTCTGTCTTTAAAAAAAAGCCCCAAAATACACAGTGTAGCCCCAGCACTTTCGGAAGCTGAGGCAGGCAGATCGCTTGAGCCCAAGAGTTCCAGACTAGACTGGGCAACATGGCAAAACCCCACCTCTACTAAAAATACAAAAATTCGCCTGGATTGGTGGTGTACACCTGTAGTCCTAGCTACTCAGGAGGTTGAGGTGGGGAGATCACTTGAGCCCAGCGGGTCTAGGCTGCAATGAGCCAAGATCACACCACTGCACTCCAGCCTGGGTGACAGAGTGAGACCCTGTCTCGAATAAATAAATAAATAAATAAATAAATAAATAAATACATAATGTCTCAAAAATTTTCCCTGCCCCATGCCCTTTTCAAGATGCCATTCGAGGATGTGTTCCTCTAAAACAAAGGAGTGAACCAAGGCAGAGGAAGCTATGGGATAGAGGAAGCAGGATACCTAAGACAGGAGGGAGCAGGAAGGATTCTGCGGATGGTGGGGAAGGGAGAGCTTGGGATGAGAGCTGTGTGCTGGGCACGGAGCAACCAGACCAGATGGGAGGCAAGCCAGAAGGCTCCAGACACACTTCTTTAGGAAAATGAAATTGAACAAAATTAGATGTTGATTGATTTACTATGAAGAGATTTTTAAAAATAATTTAATTTTTTGCAGAGACAGGCTCATTATGTTACCCAGGCTCATCCTGAACTCCTGGGCTCAAGTGATCCCCCCACCACCTCTGCCTCCCAAAGTGCTAAGATTACAGGGGTGAGCCACCGCGCCCGTCCCTGTGAAATAACTGGTGGAGATGTTAGAGTTGAAGTAGTGATTAATGCACAGAAAACTAAACAAATGCAGAAAGCAAATTGTTACACAGGAAAAGAAAATTACTCATTGTTTACTATGGATCAGCCCTGAGTTGCCTTCATATTAAGAAAACACTGAATGTTAATGTTGATATGACTATGGAGTGAAGGACGTGCCATCCCAAATATGCCAGATTAATATATTGATTATTCAAGTTGAAGACATTGGAGAAATCGTAGTTTCACAAAGGGCGAGCCGACCTGTCTCTTTCTGCATACAGCAAGCCACAAATAGATGCTTCTGAGCAGGGGTGCCCTCACCCTACCATGGGCGAGAAAATAGTCCTTATCACCCGAGACCTGGAACAGGCACCTGCAATGGACCTGCATAAATCTATTAATGAAGTCATCCTTATCTCCCAACTGTTTCATACCCCCTCCCCCGTTTATGTCCCAGTGACTCCCCTAGAAAATTTGCTGCCCCGGTCAGATTTTCTTTGTTGTGCCATTTCTTCTCAAATGTATTGTTCTTTGTCTAAAATGTATTGTTCTTTGTCTAAAATGTATAAAAGCAAAAGCACCTTGCTTTGCTCTCTTGTGAAGACCCCCATGTACATATAAACCTAAGAAGTGTGTATGTTTTTCTCTTGTTAATCTGCCTTGTGTCAGTTTGGCTTCTAGAATCAGCTAAGGAATACACTAAGAGCTAAAGGGGGAGATGAGTTGATCTCTGGCTCCCCTATGCAAAAATAAACAATTTTGAAACACACGGGAGGATGGGAAATCTGTGCAGTGAGGTCAGTTGAGAGGGAGCTAGTTTCTATTTCTGTTGAGGTCTTCAACAGATAGTGCCTAAAATGAGGTTTAAAAAACAACAACTAGGCCAGGTGCAGTGGCTCACACCTGTAATCCTAGCTCTTTGGGAGGCTGCGGCGAGCAGATCACCTGAGGTCAGGAGTTGAGACCAGCCTGGTCGACGTGGTGAAACCCCATTTCTACCAAAAAAAAAAAAATACAAAAATTAGCCAGGCATAGTGGCACATGCCTGTAATCCCAGCTACCTGGGAGGCTGAGGCAGGAGAATTGCTGGAACCTCAGAGATAGAGGCTGCAGTGAGCCAAGATTGTGCCACTGTACTACAGCCTGGGTGACAGAGCGAGACTCCGTCTCAATAAATAAATAAAATAAAATAAAATATGACAACTAAAAGGAACACTGCAAGCATGTTATTTGGAAGTGTGAGAATAAATATCAAAAGAATCAGCTAAAAGGGTTACATATGGTTTTACTCTTCAAGAAGAGGAATGGGGATGGGGGAGCTGAGAATCACTATTGTCTTAAAAACCTTGTAGAGCCAGTTGACACTTCAAACAACTGACAGTTTAAAATATGAAGTTTAAATTACAGCTTCCCCCTCCCCTCACTCCCTCGCAACCGACCCTCTGCAAAACAAGAACAAGAACAAAATGATTATCTTACTTAAACAAGGCATAGTCATGATGCAGCGTCCAATGCAGGCCGATAGGGGGCTCACTCAAGATAGGCTTTATTGTGGCCAATTGCCACAACTTGCAGTTGTGTTTACAGACTAGCTTCTTTACCTTTTTCTGTTGACATTTCATCTTCACCCTATTGTGCTGTTGACCACTGCTCTTCAAATTCTGGGACCACAGTATAGTGTGAGATATCAAGAATTCTGGGAGAGAGTGATATGGAGAGTTACGTGTGAAGCCATTTAATTTAAGGATTGGGTAAGTAATAATATACCCTTCCTTTCTGTGGGCAGAGGAAAAGTGCTTAAAAATTTGACATTTTGCATCTTTCCTCTTCATTCACATCTTTTTATAAACCATGAAATTTATGTAAAACCGAAGTTATTTTCCATTTGTAGTGATTCAGTGCATAGGATATGTTATTTTGTTAGTTTTCTTTTTGATTTCTTTTTTTTCTTTCTTTCTTTTTTTGAGACGGAGTTTTGCTCTGTCGTCAGGCTGGAGTGCAGTGGCACGACCTTGGTTCACTGCAACCTCTGCCTCCCAGGTTCAAGTGATTCTCCTGCCTCAGCCTCCCGAGTAGCTGGGAATACAGGTGCCCGCCACCACACTGGCTAATTTTTTTTTGTATTTGTAGTAGAGACGGGGTTTCACCATGTTGGCCAGGATGGTCTCAATCTCTTGACCTCGTGATCTGCCCGCCTCGGCCTCCCAAAGTGCTGGGATTACAGGCATGAGCCACCGTGCCCAGTGTTAGTTTTCTGATATTTCCCAACAGATATCTGTGTAAATTATCTTGGCCATTTTACTGGGCAAATTTCTAGAAACTGGCCATTCTGCTTAACTTGTATTTGTTGGTTGGTTGGTTGCTAGCACCACAGTCAAACAGGTAATTGGTAACTATACTGTACTTGATTACAAATATATTGAGGAAACACAGATATGAAACAATTCTATGTGATTGGCATTCTTATAAAATGCTTTCTTTTTAGGATATTTCGCAAAACAGCCCTTTGGTATCCCTACCTCCACCCCTTTAATCTCCCAGTGGATTTGTAATTTGTTAATCTTAAAGTAGTTAATATTTTTGTAGTAAATAGCAAATGATATGCGCTTTTGAGAATCTAACCATGATAAGATGCGCACAGAGTCTAGTGCAATCAATGACCTTTAAATTGCCACATGGTAAGGTATGGAAGAGTTTGGAGAAAGTATGGAGAGTTTCCAGAGAGGGTAGTGCAGAGCAGGAGTCCAGTGGTGAGTAAGAATGAAGGAGTCCGAGCGTGGTAGCTCGTGCCTGTAATCCCAGCACTTTGGGAGGCCAAGGCGGGCAAATGGTGAGATCAAGAGCTCGAGACCATCCTGGCCAACATGGTGAAACTCTGTGTCTGCTAAGAATACAAAAATTAGCTGGGCATGGTGGTGCCCACCTGTAATCCCAGCTATTTGGGAGGCTAAGGCAGGCGAATCACTTGAACCCAGGAGAAGGAGGTTACAGTGAGCCAAGATCAAGCCACTGCACTCCAGCCTGGCGACAGAGCAGGACTCTATCTAAAAAAAAAAAAAAAAAAAAAGAATGAAAGAAAAGCCTGAGGTAAAGAACAGAAGGAAAGAGCAGGTTATTGAACTGATCTGAACCCTGGAATTGGAAAGAGTGCAAGACATGTTTTAGAATACAGATGAAAAAGAATAAAAAACAACCAATACAGGGGTGTCTGCACCAGAAAACAATATTTTAAAATTAACTTTGCTTTCTACTCATGTACATTTTTTTAAAAATCAAATAATCAAGCCTTAGAATAAAAAAAAAAATCCCCTGTTCCTCTTTTCCTATTCTACTTTCAAGTCTTTTGGTATTTATCTCTGTATAAATATTATGCTTATAATGCATTTTTCTGACACTAAACCCTACTGCTCCCACTCCAACCTCGCAATATAGTAATAATTTTTGTAAAATCAATAAGGTCTTTTTTTTTCCTTTTGAGACGGTCTCGCTCTGTCACTTACACTGGAGTGCAGTGGTGCAATCTCAGCTCACTGCAACCTACACCTCCCAGGTTCAAGCAATTCTCGTACCCTAGCCTCCCGAATAGCAGAGATTCCAGGCATGCACCACCTAGCCCAGCTAATTTTTGTATTTTTAGTGG
This sequence comes from Cacajao melanocephalus, assembly GCA_963573385.1. Classification (NCBI taxonomy): domain Eukaryota; kingdom Metazoa; phylum Chordata; class Mammalia; order Primates; family Pitheciidae; genus Cacajao; species Cacajao melanocephalus. Next base: position 10,050 of record CAUYLG010036870.1, read on the forward strand.
AGACGGGGTTTCACCATTTTGGCCAGGCTAGTCTCAATCTCCTGGCCTCAAGTGATCCACCTGCCTTGGCTTCCCAAAGTGCTGAGATTACAGGTGTGAGCCACTGCACCAGGCCTAAATCAAAAATGCCTACATAATTATGATTATATAAATATTATCCATTATAGAGCCAAGCAATGTGCCATTATTACATTTTCTTTCTCAATTTTTCATTTTTTCCTGTAGTTTTTTCCCTTTGCCTATTTTTCTATGTATTGTCTTAATTCTTCCCCCAATATACCATCAGATGCGACAAATGTCCATTTATATTATTTTCCAAAAACTTTGTTAATGCATTAATTCTTTCTTCACCCCCTCACTTGAGATCTGCTTCCTGGCACCCTTTGTCTTTCTCTCCTTCCCCCTCCTTGTCTTCTTCTTCTAATCTGGACAAGTTGCTCTCTACTCTTTCCGTACAGCTGTCAAGCTGAGACTCCCCTTTGCTGATAATCTGTATTAGATCCTCTGTTTCCCAAAAACCATGTCTTCCCCTTTTATATTTTAACTTTCTTCTTTTGCTGGAGTATATCCTCTAGTAAGTTCCCAAGATAGGGTGCATGAGAAGTAAAAATGTTTTTAGTCCTTGAATGTTTGGAAATGCCTTTAATTTGCCCCCACACTTTATTATAGAATTGTTAGAAACACTTTGCCCACAGACTTTTCAAGGCCTTGCTGTGCTACTTTATGACAGCCAGTGTTGCTGTTGAGAAGTCTGATGATCTTTGTGTTGACCTTTTTGAAAATCTTTCCCTCTCTCTAGAAGCTGTTAGGATCTTCCCTTTTTTTTTTTTTAACATTCTAAAATTTTGCAATATCTTGCATTGGTATGGGTTTTCTAACTTTTGAGTGTGCTTTTTCGATCCGGAGACACGTGTCCTTTGGTTTGGGAAATATGATTGGATTATTTCTTTAATAATTTCCTTTGTTTGGTATTCTCTTTCTCTCTCATAGAACTCACATTAGCCTGGGTGCTTCCTGGATTGGTCATCTATTTTCTTTTCCTTCCCATCCCCCCCACTGTCCATCTCTTTAATATATGTTCTGTTTTTCTGGGAGAATTCTCAATTCTATCTTCTGAACTTTCTATTAGGATTTTTATTTCAAAAAGTATTGTCCAATTCTCTGAATGTTTCTTTTCTTCAGAGTATGTATTGCCCCTATTTCATAGATACAATTCTTCTCATATCTTCAAGGGCATTATGATTTCTTTGAAGATTTTTCTGCTTTTTGCCTTGTCTCTGTTGCCTGTGAGCAGTTTTTCTCTATTTTGGGCTTTGCCTTTCATATCACAGGCTTTGCCCAAGTGTCTGGTGATCCTTCAATATTTAGAAGTGAGGCACCAAAACATCAGTTGGAAGTTCTGTGTGTGGTGGGTAGCAACCTGATTGGCCTCAATGGCGGGTGATCAAATAGAGTCAGTTGTTTTGTTACGGGGTGTTCCAAATGCCATTAGCCATGGATAATGGCAGCTAATGACAGTAAACTTGTAGTAGTGTTGTGAGACTCCTATACATGTTTTACCCAGACACTAATTATTAACACTTTGCTGCATTTGCTTTATAATTCAATATCACAGACATACAGTTCCTATACATGTGTACACACTGAACCATTTTAAATTTCAAACATAATTCCTTAAATACTAGGTTGCTGCAAAAGTAGTTGCAGTTTTTGCCATTGAAAGTAATGGCAAAACTGCAATTACTTTTGCACCAACTGAATACTTCAGTGTATATTTCTTAAGATCAATGGCATTCACTTAGGAAACAATTCAATTTTCAAAAGCAAGATATTTAACATTAATATAATACTATTATTGCATCTACAGACCTCCTTCAAATTTCACCAATTGTCCCAAGAATATTCTTTATAGAACCTTTTTCTTTTGGGCCAGGATCCAGTCTAGAACAGAGCACTGCAATGAGCTTTCATGGCTCTTTAGTCCCCCTTAATCAGAAATAGCTTCTCAGCCTTTCCTTATCTTTTATGACATTGCCCTTTTTTCACACTGACATTTTTGAAGAATGTAGGCCAGTCATTTTGTAGAATGTTAATGTGGGGTTTGTCTGACGCTTCCTCGTGATTATATCCATATTGTTCATTTTTGGCATAAACAACGTTGTTTCCTTTTTGTTGAATCAGGAATTGATCTACAATTTTTATCCAAGATTGCCTCCCACACACTATTTTTCATTCCACCTGATGCACCTGGAAACTCTCCAGACGTTTATGCAGAAGAACAGCCTTGCTCTGATTTTTTTTCTTTTTCCCATTATCTTTATCTTGAATTGCTCTGATTTTTTACAAAATATAATTTATTCTAAAGATCACACTATACCCATTCTTTTGCTCCATAAACCTTTCAATGGCTTTTAGCTAAAAGCAGTGAAAATCTGTCTAAATTTTGCCCTGCTGAGTTGGACTCTACTGCATTTGCTTCTATACTGCCCATATGTAGACTGTACTTTGAAAAATCTTGCACTATTTGAGATTTCATAGCCCAATGCTGGATGGATGATTAACCAAGGAAGAGGGTATTAGGATACAGAAGTGAGGTTGCCGTCTCAACAGAGTTTTTAAAAAACAACAGCTTTGGCCACATGTGGGGGTTCACACCTGTAATCCCAGTACTTTGGGAGGCCAGGGCAAGCAGATCACTTGAGGTCAGGTGTTTGAGACCAGCCTGGCCAACATGGTGAAAGCCCACCTCTACTAAAAATACAAAAATTAGCCGGGTGTAGTGGCAGTTTCCTGTAATTCCAGCTGCTCAGGAGACTGAGGCAGGAGAATGACTTGGACCCAGGAGGTGGAGATTGCAGTGAGCTGAGATTGCACCACTGCACTCCAACCTGGGCGACAGAGTGAGACTCTATCTCAAAAACAAATAAATAAATAAATAAATAACAACTTTATTGAGAAAAAATTCACATACCCATAAAAACTCACCCTCTTAAAGTATAAAATTTGGCTTTTTTTTTGGAGACAGAGTTTCGCTCTTGTTGCCCAGGCTGGAGTGCAATGGTGCCATATTGGCTCACTGCAACATCCACCTCCTGGGTTCAAGTGATTTTCCTGCCTCAGCCTCGCAAGTAGTTGGGATTATAGGCATGCACTGCCACACCCGGCTAATTTTGTATTTTTAGTAGAGACTGGCTTTCTCTGTATTGGTGAGGCTGGTCTTAAACTCCTGACCTCAGTGATCCCCCTGCCTTGGTCTCCCAAAGTGCTGGGATTAGAGATGAGAGCCACCACGCCTGGCTGAGAAGGGTTTTCAGCTTTGTTAAGGAAAGAATTCAAGAGTGAGTGGCAGTGTGAGACAACAAGTTTTATTGAGGCAGTGGTGTCCAGCAGCAGAGGCTCTGCTCCTGTAGCACAGGGCTACCCCACAGGCAGTGTGCTGAGAGCAGCAGCTCTGGGCAATTCTGCAGTCATGTTTATTCCCACTTTTAGTTATATGCAGATTAAGGGGCAGTTTATGCAGACATTTCTAGGAAAAGGGTAGTAACTTCTGAGTCGTTGTGTCATTGCCATGGAAGTGTGGTGTTAACTCGGGGGGCGTGCCATGGTACACTGACACAGCATACTGGTGGACACATCCCTGTTTTAGCTAGTCCTTAGTTTGGTCTGGTGTCCAAGCCCCACCTCTGGCGTTGAGTCCCACCTCCTACCTGTTTCACCATCACTGCAGTTTTAAGACTAACAAATTTGAGTCCCCTGGTGAAGTGGCCAGAGGCAGAGCTTCTGTGTGAACTATTTGGAGGGGAGGGGAAGGAACTCTCCCAGATTGCAGGTTCTGAAAGGAGCACAGAGATGTCAGAGACTGCAGGCACAAGAGAAAGCTTGCACAGAAGGGTGTCGAATTAAAGGACATGAGGACCCTATGTACAGAAGGAGGAGGGCACCCAGTCCAGCGGTACTGCAAGAGCAAAAGCTTGGAGGTGGGACAGAGGTGAGTGTGTCTGCTGGCCAGAAATAGCCTGTCTTAATTAAAATGGAGAATTCTTGGGCCAGGATGAGCAGCAAGGTTAGAGGCCAAGGGAAGGTGGGTGGGGGTGAACCTTATCCTGAAGTGCGCAGGGTGACAGCTTAAAACTCTAACCACAGGCCCTGCATGTGGCCTCCTAGCTGTAGTCTGTCAGCCGAGATCGTGAGGAGGCTGGTGGTCGAAAGAACTGCACCTCTGAGCAAGCGGAGTAGGGAGGGAAGGAGGGGTGATGGCAGAGGCGATGGGGCAGGCTTTCTAAAGATGAGAGGCTAGGGATCAACGCAGCAACCACCCGCCTGGGTCCTGAGCTCCCTCTGAAGCAAGAGGAGATTCACTAAGCGGTTGCTCTCTCCGCACTGAATTCAGCGTCCTATGTTGGTCCTCACCATGAAGACCTCCAGGAGTGCTTCACACTATTGCATCTCGCATCGTCTCTGTAAAGACACACATTTGTTTTTAAATTTCCCAGTCTATCACGGACCAATACGTTTATAAAATACACTAAGAATGAATTGCTAGAACGATTAAAATTAAAAAGACATACAGCGCCAGGCGCAGTGGCTCACGTCCATAATCTCAACACATTGGGAGGCGGAGGCAGGTGGCTCGCTGGAGCCCAGAGGCTCCAGATCAGCCTGGGAAACAAAGTGAGACCCCCGTATCTACAAAAATTAAAAAATTAGCCGGTGTGGTGATGTGGCCTGTAGTCTCAGCTGTTCCGGAGGCTGAGGCGGGAGGATCAGTTGAGCCCAGGATGTCGAGGCTGCAGTGAGTCGAGATCGCACCACTGCACTCCAGCCTGGGTGACAGAGTGAGACCCTGTCTCAAAAAAAAAAAAAAAAGGACATACATTATCCAAGTTTGGATTTTTGTTTTTAGATTCAACTGACAAAGTTTCAGAATCAAATTGCCTTACGACTTGCTAAACGCTTTTCTTCATTTCTGGCCGCAGGGCCGCGAACCGCCCTTTGAGTAGCCCGTTTTATCCCTCGCAGAGGTGGAGCCTTGAGGCGAAGAGATTTTCCCGGGTCGCTCAGGTAACAAGCGGGGAGGAACGGAACTCGGGTCGTCCAGGCCGGGGAACGCCCCGCTCGGAGGCCGGGCTTGGACGGAGACTGCGCCGGGGCGGCGGGAAAAGAGCCAAAGGGAGCCAGGGAGCCGGAGGGACCGCGCGCCTGCCGCCGCCGGAGCCTGCGAACCGAGACCGTAAGCGCCCGGGGCCGGCCGGGCCCGCACTCTCTGGACGCGGATGCGGTTCGGGCTTCGCGCGGGCGGGGAGGCAGGGACGGGCGGCGGGCCGGGGCGCCGAGGGTTCGGGCTCGCAGGGGTGCAGAGGGACTTGCAGGCGGGCCGGCCCCAGCGTCTGGCCCGGCCGAGAGACCGCGCGCGCCGCCGCCCGCCCGTCCGTCCTGCTGGCGCGCGGCCCGGAGGAAGGAGCCCTGCAGGCGGCCGCGGGCCACTATTGCAGGGAATTCTGCGTCCCGACGGCGGGCGGACGCCGCGGAGCCGGAGGCTGGCGACCCCGGGAGCGCACCGCGTCCCCTGGCCTGGGCGAGCTCCGATTCCAGGGCCGTGGCGCGCTCCGCGGTGAATTGCACTTATTTGTCACCCAAGTCCGAACACTGATCACACCTTTTAGTTGAAAAGCGCTTTCATCTCCGCCTGCCGCCCCAGCGCGCCGCCCTGCACCTCCCGCTCTGGTCCCGGGAGAGGAGGCCAGCCCTCTCCGCTGGCAGGACAGTAAGCTTGCCCGGGAGTTCACCCTGTGGTCCAAGCCAGGGACTGTGGTCAACCTGAGCAGGAGCGCCGCGGAGACCGAGTCGCCGCCTGCCTCCCTCCCGGGCAGGGGTCGGTTTTCCCTGAGCTTCTAGCTCCTTCCTTGCCCTGGCCGGCTTCCGAGGAGGGGCGCCTAGCAGTGTTGTAATCCTAATTTCGATCTTTTTTTCTTAAAATTGAATAACCCTCCATGCCCCACCTCCCATTGTTTAAACTTCAGTTTCCACAAAGCCTGGATCCGCCCCCGCAGGCAATACTCGCTGCCCTGGCAGCTCTGTGAGGGCTCAGCTTGTGGCTGGAGGTGGAAGGTGGGGGAGGACCCGTGCACTTGGCAGGCCAGATTCCAGGACAACCCTTTGCTGGGATTGATGAGCTGTTGGTGGAAAATTGTTGAGGACCTTGGGGCTGGTGCCTGATTCGGTACCATTGTGCAGCGTCCTCTGAATCAAGCATAATTTAAAATAAACATTTTCGGGAAGCCACGCTTCTCCAGAAAGTAACATTGTTTTCTGGTATAATGGTTGCCTCCTTCAGGGAGCTGGGCTTGGGAGATATTAGGGGGCCTTTCACTGGCCCCACTTGGTCTGACTTAGCAGCAAAAACTCTGGAAGTGTTCTGCAAGCAGTTTTTCTTTCCCAAATGTCCATACCTGGAGGGCTATGTGTTCCCTGAGGAAGCGTGGGTGGTGCTTAGGGCCGGCGCACTGTGGAACTGGGGCACGGGGTGCATGCCCTCGTGGGACTTGCCGTTTTAGGGGCAGAGTGGATAATAAAATACGTTTGTAAAACAAAGTATGTTAGAAGATGAAGTGTGCCATGGAGATAAATAAACCTTGAAAGAGAGAAGAGGAGTGCCAGGTGGAAAGGGAAGGCCTCACTGAAGGGTGACATTGACACAGACCTGAAGAGTTAGGGAGCAGCCAAGCTGCTGCCTGGAGTGCAAGTACAAAAGCATGGGGGCAGGAGTGTGCCCGGTTTGCATGGCCTGATGCGTTTGCGGAGTGTGGGTCAAGCTGGTGCGTGACCTACTGGATAAACTGAACTAGCTCAGTCTGTAAGCCAGGGGACTCCCGAGCTTTCTGCAGCCTTCTTCCCAATTCCAGGAAAGGAAGGACCTGCCACAGAAAATTGCTCATCAAGGCAGCGGGGGTGAGCCTCAGCACCATCTTCGACAGGCCACAAGCTCTCTGCGTGATCCCGCCTGCCTCTCAGCTGTGCCTGAAACGCACTAGCTGGCGCGGACTTAACGCGGGTGGAATATCTTCAGGAAGCCCTGAATGAGGGCTCTGCAGGTAGAGGGACCTTTGCAGAAAGGGCATCTTGACCACTGCAGGAGGCAGAGTGGCTCTCTGTTCAGGCTTCTCCTGGGGTGCCCTGGTTCCTGCCTGATGTCTTAAGTATAACTGGTGCTTTCAGGGAGCCCAGGGTCACCCATGCACAGTGCCCCTCCTCCTGTTGCCCTGAGAGCCAGCATACCCAGGCTTGGTGATTGCTCACCTGGCACCTTGACTCCCATTCTGGTGTCTTGGCCCAGGCCCAGACATGTGAAGGCAGGGGCTACAGACTCATTCAAAAGCACGGAACACAGCTGGGCCTACCAGATAAGGGAGGGCCAAGCATGAGTTGGTCACCCCTGCTGAAAAAATAACTCGAAGCCCACCCACTCAGGGTGGGAGTGGGCACAGATGGAGTAGACAGATAGTGATTGGAAGGGCCTCTAGGATCTCATACTCAAAACCCACCTCTGCTAGGCCATAAATCCCATCAATAGCAATTCATTCCTTTGAGACCTAATACAGTGATGTGGGAAGAGGATTGGGCTGGAAAAGAGACTTGGGTCATGTCCCAGCTCTGCCATTAACATGTCCCCTCTCTGGATCTCATCTGTAAAATGAGGTTCGGCTCAGCCATCTGCAAGGCTCCTTGCAGCTCTGCTATGTGATGATTCTGTGGCTAAGTCCAAAGGGATTTCAGGAAAACAATCTGTAGGAGGGAAACAGTCAGTTTGGATGGGGCCTCAGTGAGCCATGTGGCCTCTACTGGGTCCAGTGAAGACACTCAGTGGAGTGAAGGCCCTGCCACAGGGTAGGGGATGCCAAACCTTAGAAGTCGAGGGCCCTGAGGAGGAGGGTCACTGCCTAGCCCAGCTGGCCCCCTAGGCTGCCTGTGTCTGGTTCTTGACTCAGACGTGGTGGCTTAGGAGCAGAGTCTTCAAGGGGCTGTGGGGTAAGGTGGGGGAGTTGCAGGAGGGAGAAAGCACCCCAGCAGTTCCCTGTTAGGGACCATAGCGTTGCCAAGGATCCAGCCACACCCCTCTTCTGAGGAGGTAGAAGCCAGTGGGCACTCCAGGAAGAGCCCCCTCTCGCCAAGGAGAGAACTGCGCAATCCAATCCTCCATTATATAACTGAATACACGATTATGCAAACCAAGTTCATACTGAGCAGCCTCCCCTACTGCCAAGGTTTATTTGCTTTTCCCAGGGAAGTCATAGTTCATCCTTTCTCAGCAGAAAGCAGCTATTTTGACTGTCACAGCCTGACCTATGGCATTCCGGGAGATGGGTTCAGAGACCTGGTGTGGAATCCCCATGCCCACTGGCCTTGCCGTCTGTCTCTTTCCGTCTGTCGCTTGGCGAGTGGCTGTGGTTTAGTGAGTGACCCAGCGCCCTCACAGCCACACCTGTTCGGCTCTCCAAGGCCTAAGTGAGCAGGCTTGCATAAGAGGGGAAAGTTCTTTTCTGTGAGGAGTTAAAGAGACTTCTGGAAAATTCTTCAGCTACTCCACAAACTAGGATCACAGGCCTTGTTCCTAGATCCGGAGCAGGAGTTTTTGCTGCCTTTAGCATTTGGGAAGTTTGATGAAGAGACTGACTGAACTGGAATGTCTTTTTGGTACTTAAGAGCTGGATTAACTACATCTCTGAGCTTCATTTTTAGTTCTCTTTAAAAAAGAAAAACTGGCTGGGCAAGATGGCTTACACCTGTAATCCCAGCACTTTGGGAAGCTGAGGCAGGAGGATGTCTTGAGCCCAGGAGTTCAAGACCAGCCTGGGCAACATAGCGAGACCCTGTCTCAAATATTTTTTAAAAGGGAAAATGACCTCTTCTTAGGATGATTGTAGCACGGGAGACGGTGCGTTTGAAGAGTCTCCACGCCAGTGTCACAGTTCAGGGCTTCCCTAGCCTTCCTCACAGTGGTTGTGGGTGCCTAGACATCCTGAAGTCTGGGCCATGTTCTGAGCATCTCCGCCATGGGCCCACCTGACTGGCTTTAGTCCAGTAGCAGCCTGGACTGTGACTCTTGAAGGCTGTGGGAGGCTGGTGACTGGGAGCAGGAGGTCCCAGTGCCTTTGTGAAGGGTCAGAGAGCCATGCTCCTGAGAGGCCAGAACGGGCAGCCATTGGCCCTCCAGCGTTCACCAAAGGCCACCACCTCAGGTTGGCCTCTGGCAACTCAGCCTGGGAATTTGCTTTCCCTGTGGAATGAGGGACACTGGCTGCATTGAGGGGTGACTTTCCAGTCACAAATTTGTATCCCTCTTTTTGCTGGAACTGAGAGACTTGGACCTTTGGGAAAGTAAGAAAAATCCGGTGGTCCCAGTGCCAAGCCCCAAGGCTGTCTTTGCAGGTGTGAGTATATCCTGCAGTGATGAGGTGTGAGAAGCCTGACTCTCACCCGCTCTTTAGGGGAAATGAATATACTTTCCCATGTTCTAGTTTTTCTGCCTGTGGCAGGACCTGCTTGCTGCCGAGTTGTCCCTGTGGGGAAGTAGCTCAGAAAACATAGCCACCAGGTCAGGGCACAGCCACCAGGTGGGAGAAAGCACCCTTGCCCTCTTCCAGTTCCACGTGTGCCTCACTGAGGCAAGACTTCCAGACCCTACCAGGAAGGCTGTTAGCAGGGTCATAGGACAGCGTTTTTTTTTTTTTTTTTTTTTTTTTTTTTAGACAGCGTCTGGCTCTGTCGTCCAGGCCAGAGTGCAGTGGTGCCATCTCAGCTGTCTGCAAACTCCGCCCCACCAGGCTTAAGCTATCCTCCCCACCTCAGCCTCCCAAGTAGCTGGGATTACAGGCGTTCGCCACCATGCCTGGCTAATTTTTTTTTTTTTTTTTTTTTTGGTAGAGACAGAGTTGTTGCCCAGGCTGGTCTTGAACTCCTGGGCTCAAGTGATCCGTCTCAGATTATAGGCATGAGCCATGGCACCTGGCCAAGATGGAACATCTTAATTTCAGAGTTGCCTTCAGGACTTTTGATTGAACCCCATAAATATTTTTAGCCTTTTGGGACTTTTAAAACTCCTTTTTGCAACCTAAACATTGCCACAAACAAACTAATCCCCACCATGATAAAACAACCCGGAGTATTCCTCAGAACTTGGACCCTCGTCCTCGGCTGCCCTACAGGAGGCACCCCCAGTCCTCTCAATGCTCTGCTAGATGAGATGGCAAGCTCAGGTTCCTCCGTGAGGCCCGGCTTTCAGTGCTCTCCTGTTACACACTGCGAGGAAGCTTCCAAATCGCGGAGCACATTGTTGAGGAAAAGCTACCTTGGGGAGAAGGGGAAGGTGCAAAGTGTGGTTAATGGTGGGAAGGAAATCCAATAGGTGTGTTATATGATCCACTCCTATTATCCCCTGAAATAGGAGCCTCTCTCCACTCAAATAGAGAATGCCAAGGACTGGCCGGGCACAGTGGCTCACACCTGTAATCTCTGTAATCCCAGCACTTTGGGAGGCCAAGGCGGGCAGATGACTTGAGAATAGGGAGTTCGCGACCAGCCTGGCCAACATGACAAAACCCTTCTCTACTAAAAATTCAAAAATTAGCCAGGCATAGTGGTGGTTGGCGCCTGCAATCTCAGGTACTCAGGAGGCTGAGGCAGGAGAATTGCTTGAACTTGGCAGGTGGAGGCTGCAGTGAGCTGAGATTGCACCACTGCACTCCAGAATGGGCAATAAAGCAAAGCTCTGTCTTAAAAAAAAATTTTTTTTTTAAACAGAGTCCCACTCTATCACTAGGCTGGAGTGCAGTGGTACGATCTTGGCTCACTGCAACCTCCGCCTCCTGGGTTCAAGCGATTCTCCTGCCTCAGCCTCTTGAGTGGCTGGGGCTACAGGCACGCATCACCATGCCCAGCTAATTTTTGTATTTTTAGTAGAGACGGGATTTCACCATGTTTGCCAGGATGGTCTCGATCTCTTGATCTCATGATCTGCCCGCCTCGGCCTCCGAAAGTGGTGGGATTACAAGCGTGAGCCCCCACGCCTGGGCAAAAAAAAAATTTTAAAGAAGTTATTCTAATTTTTTTTATTTTAAAAGATAAAAAAGTTTTAAAAGAGAATGTCAAGGCAATTCCACAGAAGGCAATGCTTTTTCCTTATAGGTGGTGAACTGGGTTCTGGGTTCTGCTTGGGTTTTTTCTCTGGTAATTTAGAACCAACGGAAAACTCAGCAGCTCTCATTTTAATTGGCAGATCGTGAGATGGGACGGGACTGCAAATGAAACTCTAGGCCAGGAGCACAGGAGCCCTGCAGCATGTGGGGTGTGTCTCATCTTCTGGAGTTTTGTAACCTAAAGGTTGTGTGGCCTGTAAAGACGGTGGAAATAGCCATCCCCTCTCCGAAGGTGCACAGGATCTGGCCAGCCCACCCGCGTGACCTTCCCCTTCCCCTCTCCAGACCCTCCACAGCAGATAGGGCCACTGAGGCCTGGAGAAGTGGAGTCACGGACCTGAGGCTACATGGCTGGCCGGCAGGAAAGCAGGCAGTGGGGGCCTAACTGCCAGCGGGCCGGCTCGGGGCTCCCTCTATCACATTCACATCCCAGTGCCAATCCCAAATTGTTTTCTTTCTATCTCTCCAGACCTGTAGACAGCATGGAGGTGGAGGGAATTCCCTCCCACGCAGAGGGTAATGTGCCCTTCTCTCAGGCCCCAGAACAGCACTCCTGCCCCCAAGAAGGCTGCCTCCCGACACTTTTTTCTTCTCTTTTACTCTCCCCCTGTCTTTTATTTTTTTCCTGCTTGCAGACTACATTTTTCCTTTCCCTTGGTTTCTGGCTCTAAGCTGTTCTCCCAGGGCTTGGCTCCGGCTCTTGAACAAAGATAAACATGGCCATTGGCCTGGCGCACAAGCCCAGCTTGCCTGCATCCGGCCTCCCCCATCCTGAGTCTCTGGGGGTCCCTGGGGTTCAGGGACAATGGCTGAGGGTGGAGAAGCTGGGAGTTGCCCCCAGGGTTTGCCCCCATCACTCTTGGGCCAGCCAAGGGAGTGGAGCTTCAGGGTGGCTTTTGGGAAGCCCCTGGGAGGCTTGGGCAGCTGCTGATGGGGAGTTTACAGCAGGAACGCTCCCAGGCTCCCATCCTGCGTTTGCTTGGCAGGCAGGCCAGGAAGTGGTGGGAAGCCATCTGTTTTTCCCTTTCCACTGGATGTTCCCTTGCCCCAGGGAGGAGTGGTGAGGCTGGGGTGCTGGGGAGGGCAGGATGGGGCCAGGCTTGGGACCAGGGCTGCAGAGGCAGCAGACCCTCCAAGCCCGTCTACCTCTCACCTGGCATCTGAGGAGCAGGCCGTGCCATAGTTTTTCCCTTGCCCCCTCTGCCACCACACTTTCCTCCCCAAAGAAGCAGACTGCCCCCAGGAGAAGCACCAGGTTCTCATGCTGCCGAGTCTCAATCACTATTAGGGAAACTCGCAGTCAGAACCAGGCCTGCCCAGCTGTCCCAGGGCTGGGTTCACCTCATGGCCTTTGTTCTGGAAACACATGGGCATTCTGCCCTGTAATGCCCTTACCCAAGGCCAGGCACATGGCAAGTGCTGAGTCATAACCAGCTAGCACTTTCCTGCAATTTTAGGAGCACTTTCTGACAGCGAGGTTCTGACTGCTTGCCTGGCTTCGGGGAGGGGAGTCTTTGGCAGGTGATGGACCTGCCCCTTTACTGTGTGCGGCCGGATCTGAGTCTGACCCCATCTTTTTAGACCCAAACCCCTGCTATTTGTAGTGTGCCTAGGATACTGGCTCTCCAGTCATTTTTGGGGTCAGCGGGCTTTCTCCATAGTGCCTCATGCCCCTTACACAACCCTTTCCTGCACCTTAGGGTCTGTCTCTGCCAACTAGGCTAAGTAGGTTATATTTATTATTCCTCAAGGAGAATTCAGCTCTTCTTGTTCAAAAGTTCTGATTAATTTTCTATGCTCTCATTCAAAGAATTTTTAAATCCATTCATTCATTCAACAAATAATTAACCAGGCATCCACTAGAATGCCAGGCACTGGGAGTCCAGATAGGAGTCAAAGCAGACATGGTCAGTACCCTACAGGAGCTTCCCTCCAGCTGTCAATCACATAATTACACTGACAAATGTGAGCACGAGGAAGGCTAGGACTCAGAGATGTGCCTTGCTGGGATAGGTCAGGAGAGGCTACCCAGAGGAGGGACAGTCAGTCTGAAATCTGAAAGGTGGGTAGAAGTTAAGGAAGTGGGAAGGGAAGGGAATAGTTTTTCAGACAGAGGGATTCGCCCTCATAAAGCTGTGCAGTAGGACAGAGCATGGTGAGCACAAAACTAGAAGATCAGGGCGACAGCGTGAGAGCCCAGCCCTGAAAACTCTCACTTAGCTTTCAAGTAGACTATTTCTCCATAATATTGATACCAGTAGCACTCTGAGGGGCTAGGGGAGAGGTCTGTGGTCAGATCACACAGGCCTTGAAGGCCACATTAACCCCAGGACAATGGGAAGCTCTTTAAGGGTTTCGCAGGGGGTGTGACATACATGATCACATTTGCATTCCCAGAAATCACTCTGGCCTGGCTCATGACTGTAATCCAGCTATTCGGGAGGCTAAAGCAGGAGGACCACTTGAGCCCAGGAGTTCGAGACCAGCCTGGGCAATATAGCAAGAACCTGTCTCCATTTTTTAAAATTAAAAAAAAATGTTTTGTTTTAAAAAGATTGCTGTGGCTGCAGAGTGGCAATTGTGTGGGAAAGGGCAGAGCAGGCGTGAGTGGACCGGCAGCTGCTTTGCAGTAGTCCAGGGGAGAACCACAGGAGCCTGGGCTGGGTTGTGGCGAGGGAGATGGATTTGAGATGTACTTTGAAAGTTGAGCTGCCAGAACTTGCTGGTATCTGTGGTGGAGTGGAGGAGAGGGGTTTCAAGGACATCGCCTGGGTTTCTGGCTTGGCGGTAGGAGGGGGGTTAGTGCCAGTTACTCTGAGAAGGAACATCAAGAGAAGACAAAGTTTGGGGCGGGGAGGCAGGATCACAGTGCAATCTCGGATGCACTGGAGAAATTTTGACACAGGTACTCTCTGGGCCACAGGTGGCTCTGCTCAAATACATTTATAGCTGTTTGTCCGCACTTAAGCACTCTGTCATACTCAGCTGTACAGGGGCCAAGAAATGTAGTGTTTGGCTGGTCTTCTCCAACTAAAATTAAAATTCTTTTGCTAAGGAAGAAGGGGAGAACATTGCTGGCAGTCTGCCACAACATCCCAATCTGGTGGTCGGTTTGCCACACCCACCGGCTCATCAAGGACAGCTGCGGTGAATCGTTGAGTTCTGAGTAATCAAGCTCCTGTCTGGACCACCTTTCTTCACTTAACCATGAAATCCTCACATTTCCAAGTATATTTTTTCTTTCTTTCTTTTATTGAGACAGAGTCTTACTGTGTTTCCCAGGCTGGAGTGCAGTGGCGTGATCCTGGCTCACTGCAACCTCCACCTCCTGGGTTCAAGCAGTTCTTCCTGCCTCAGCCTCCTGAGTAGCTGGGATTACAGGTGCGCACCACCATGCCCAGCTAATTTTTGTATTTTTAGTAGGGAAGGGGTTTCACATGTTGGCCAGGCTGATCCTGAACTCCTGACCTCAGGTGATCCACCCACCTCAGTCTCCAAAGTGCTGGGATTACAGGTGTGAGCCACCACACCCAGCCCCAAGTGTATTTTCTTAGCTCACTCTTTTCAGTATGTAATTTATAGAAGGGTAATCTAAAATGCAAACAAAATTTCTAAGTTAAAACTCCTGGGGCAGCTCGTGATGAAGTAGCAATTTATGAAAGAGATAGTACAGTAATAAATGAGACAACTATACTCTGAAGTGTGGAATCATCAACTCTTACCCGAAAACACCCAAGGAGACGCTTTATCATTTCCATCCCATTCCATCTCACATGCTCTCCTTTCTGCCTGGATTATTCCCATCCCAGCATTATTTTCTACCTGGTAAACTCCTATTCATACTAAAAACCCTGCTCAATGACCCTCTTCTCTATGAAACCTTTGTGGCAAAATTTAACCACTTCTTGTGCACACTTCTCTTCCATCTGTGTGCATATAGTGTGGTGTCTTTCACTGGGAGGGTGTTTATCTGTTTGTCTGCCCTGCTGGAGTGTGAGCTCCTATAGGTACAGGGTTATATGTGAGTCCCGGTGCTGCACAGTACCCGGCCCATAGTTATACTCAGTGTTGCTGAACCAACCTCTAGTCCAAAAGCATGTTTATACTTGCTTTTCCAAGGCACCAATCCAAATCTCTTATTTACTTTAAAAAACAAATAACTTCTTGGCACTTTACAAACCACATTCAAATAACAACAAAAGTTCATTTGAACTTTAAATATCAATCTTAAATGAATCATATGTTTTAAAGCTTATATTTTTATGACTTACTGACATCACTTAAGATAATTTTTAAAAACCAAACTTGTATTTTCATCCCAGTGTAACAGAATTAAATTATTAAACTGAGCTACATGTTTTTTTTTTTTTTGAGACAGAGTTTCATTCTGTTGCTTCCGCTGGAATGTAGTGGGGCGATCTCGGCTCACTGCAACCTCCGACACCCAGGTTCAAGCGATTCTCTTGCCTCAGCCTCCCAAGTAAGTGGGATTACAGGCACATGCCACCATGCCTAGCTAATTTTTTTTATTTTTAGTAGAGACAGGGTTTCACCATGTTGGCCAGGCTGGTCATGAACTCCTGGCCTTAGGTGATCTGTCTGCTTCAGCCTTCCAAAGTGCTGGAATTATAGGCATGAACCACCACACCCAGCCTGTTTTTTGTTTTTTGGTTCTTTTTTATTTATTTATTTATTTATTTTTAGACAGGGTCTTGCTCTGTCTCCCAGTCTGGAGTGCAGTGGCATGATCATAGCTCACTGCAGCCTCAACTACCTGGGCTCAAGCAATCCTCCCAACTCAGCCTCCTGAGTAGCTGGGACCACAGGCATGCACCACCAAGCCCGGCTATTTTTTTTTTATTATTTGTGGAGACGGGGTTTTGCCATCTTGCCCAGGCTGGTCTCAAACTCCTGGGCTCAAGTGATCTGCCGCATTGGCCTCCCAAAGTGCTGGGATTACAGGTTATTTTATCTTTTAACCATGCCAAAGAACCAAGCACCTACTTTATTTGCTCTCCTGTATTTAAAATTGTCTCTTATATGTCAGACCCAGAAAGATAAAACACAAGCAAACTAACAAAATACTCCACTTGTATCATTTGTTGCTTTTTTTTTAAGTGAACATGATTGCTACATTTATTGCTTTCTAACAGTTTACATTTAGTCCATCTTTGAAGGGTAAAGACCATTGATTGTGCATCTACCTTCTTTAACTTGAACTTAGTGTGATTTTTTTTCCAAGTTTCACAAATGCATGGCCAAAATTTGACTTCATTGTAGAATTGGAATTAAAATATATACAATCGCATTTCTTACCGCAGGAGCCAATTGTTGTATCAAGTTCCCCTCTGAGCTCAGTATCTTGTAGCTAAATGACTACTGTCTTCCAGTCGTGTTTTTTTAAAAATCATGCTGGTTTGCAACAAAAATTGTATTTTCTTTACTAGGCAAGTGAACCATTTTGTTGGGAAGAGTACCTTGGCTTCAAGAAAAAAATGATTTCATTCTGAAAGGCTTGCCCTCCGACTTCCTGCCCCTCAAACCCTCTCAGTCCAGTAACTCGTCAGTATTCTGGAAAAGTGCATTACAAAACAAAAAACCCTAATCAGATAAAATAGCTCTCTGGAACTTTTGGGGCAGATCAATGAAGCTCTGATTTCAGGTGCTAGCAAAATAAAGCAGGCACTCTCATTTTGTATTGTTTTACTTCTGAATTTTTCATGGCGTCTCCTAAACCTTGATGTTTTGAAGAAGTTTGGAAAGTTTGCTACATCAGCAGGAGCTGACCACAGGGAAGAGATAAATATAGCTCTCCTTGGAAAGGTGAAGGCTTAGCCACCAGAATTCTGCCCCTTGATGCTGAGAATGCACCTTCTCCGAACAGATGGAAAAGAGGGGTGGGGACTACCCCGGGGACATATCTTGCAAAACACTGATAGCCAGAGAGGTACATAACCTTCTGCTTTTGGTCATCCTCCCAAATCACATCCTTGGTGAAGGCACACAGAGAGGAGAGCAGATGCTCCCAGACCACGGTGCCTGCCACCATGCACTCCCTCATGCCCAGCCTGTTTATGTGCACATGGCTGCAGCGGGACCTTGGGGTGTGGGCTAAATAATCTAAACACGAACAGGGACTCCTCTGGGGCCTGTTATAATGCAGAGATCCTCCACAGTAATTAGGGATTTCAGGGAAGGGGAAGGAACACACATGTTGATAATAAGTAGTTCCACATTATTATCCCCATTTTACAGATGCAGCTACTGAGCTCAGAGAGGTTTGATAACTTGCCCAGAGCCCCTCAACTAGTAAATAGTGGAGCTGAGATTTCAACTACCTGAAGAGGAAAGCAAGCAAGAAGCCCCTTTATCACCCCTTTTTTTAAGGTGAGGGTCTTACTATGTTGCCCAGGCTGATATTGAATTCCTGGCCACAAGTGATCCGCCATTTTGGCCCTGCAAAGTGCTGGGATTACAGTCATGAGCCACCACACTGGGCCAAAGCCGCCTTCTTGTAACCTCCAAGATGTTTTCATTTCTAAAGTCAAAGGTCATCAGAGTTGCTGATTTGGGGGAGCTACGGGATGGGGAATCTCTGGGAAAGCCAGGCTGCCTTCTTAAGTGGCATCACCCAAGTTGGCCACCACGCTTCCCCAGACTCAGTCATTTCTCAGCCCCCTGTTTCCCCAGCTGCGGAGCAGGGGTTTGGACTCGAGGCTGCTGAGTTCCTCTCCAGCTTCCATGCCCCGTGGCTGTGACTTATCGACTGGCCCACCCGGTGGATGTAGAGCTGATGCAGCCCGGCTCGTCTTCTGCGTGCCAGGTGGCCATGAGAGAGGGAGGCCATGAGAGGGAGGAGAGGCCTCTGTCATCTGCCTAGTGCCACCCCCTCTCCAGCCCACCCCAGGCCCGCTGCCGTCTTGGGTTCCCGCATGAACAGTCTTTCTCCTTGCTGTGGGCAATGTTCACTTTCACCAGCCCAACCCCAAGGAGCCCACCCTGGGGAGGACAGAGGGAGTCACCAAGGCTCCACGCCCACGTCTGCTCTGTCGGGGAGCTGGGCAGGCAGAGTGGCGCCCTCTTGACTGAGCCTCAAATCTTTGCTTTCCTCTTACTCCAAATAAAGCCGCAGCCCTGGCAAGGGAGCCCGGAGGCCTGAGGGCATCCTGCTGGGCGCCTAGCACTCCCTAGACCCTCCCTGCCTGGGCGGTGGGCATCTGCAGTTCTTCCAAACTGGTAGCTGCAGAGCATGTGGGCGGGGTCAGGCAGATAGAGATTGAGTGCCTGGACTGTGATTGGTCAGACTCTAACACCCCCGCCCCCGCCCCCGCCCCCGCAACCACCTCCTTCCCAGGGCTGGCTGACCCACCAGGAAGGGGAGGATGTTGTTTCTTGTTGTTACATTTTTTTGAGAAAAGCTGTGCAGGCCTGGGAGACGTCTGTGCTATGGGAGTCCCTTCTGGGGGAAGGCTCGAGGCTGCAAACAGGTGCTGAGAGAGAAAAAGCAGGGGAGGCAGGGGTGCAACACGCCCCATGACAGACCAGGAGTGAGTTCTGTGGCCACAGATTCTAATCCTCACAACTGCAGTGTGATTTAGGGTAAAGCCCTTGCCTACTCTGATTCTTGCCTTAAATAAGTGAAAAGGAAAGTCAAGTTCAATGAACTGTGGCTCTTTAGAGGGTGGATTTGCATGTACCATGGATTATATGTACCAGGGTCTAGGGAGTGCCAGGCACCCCACAGGATGCCCTCAGGCCTCCAGCACTCACCTCCCTCACCAGGGCTGCGGCTTTATTTAAAGTAAGAGGAAAGCGAAGGTTTGAGGCTCAGTCAAGAGGGCGCCACTCTGCCTGCCCAGCTCCCCGACAGAGCAGACGTGGGCGTGGAGCCTTGGTGACTCCGTCTGTCCTCCCCAGGGTGGGCTCCTTGGGGTCGGGCTGGTGAAAGTGAGCATCGCCTGCAGCAAAGAGGACTGTTCACTCAGGAACCCAAGGCAGCAGCGGGGTTGAAAACCCATCCACACACAGTCGACACCTGCTGTCACACCAGGCTAATCTAGAACACCTTTGTTTGGTGCATTAAATACCTGCTATTAAATAAAGGGCTGTGACTAGGTGGCAGAGTAACAACCCTGCAGTAGAGGCTGTTTGTGATCTGATATCAGAGGCTGTAATGCAACATCCTTGAGCCAAGTACTAATATTCTTGTTATCCTAATTAGAATGTAACAGATCGTGTTTTAAAATTTCTCCTTGAATCTGTCACTTTGCCCTCATCTCCCTGGGTGATAAACCCGGGGCAGTACTGGTGGGGGCCATCATAATGCCTCTTGTCCCAGATTCCCTTCTTTTAGATGGGACCCGAGCGCTGATCATTTCAGCACTTATCTCTGGGGTCAACGTGGTTCAGTTTGCTATGCAAAGTCCAGGGGAGATAACCATGCCGTGCACACGTGAGATTGGCTGAATTGGCAGGACAGTGCAATTGTCAAAAGGCCTGCACCCTGCCTTGCCTCTCCCACAGGCCCCTAGAGCATTGCCAGGTGCAGAGCTCCACAGCTTTCCTTCCCAAGGAGTGATCAGAGGGTGAGAACGCGGAGCCCCGGTGGACAGGTGAAAGCACTGGGATCTTTCTGCCCAGAAAAGGGAAAGTTGCACGTTTATATCCTGGAGGGAAGTGACAGAACTTCCTCTGTGCTGCAGTTCAGGTAAGGAGGGTGGTTTGTAAAGCCGACTGGGGAGGGTGATCCCTCTTTATTGTTCTTTATGCTTGCAGCCTCCTTGACAACATCGTGCAAAATGTGTCTTACTAGCTTCTGGTGCACATACAGTTGGCACAAACATTGGTGGAGCTCCTCACTGTGCTGAGGCAGTGACCAGGGCTGGGCACTGGGAGTCAAGGCAGTGACCAGGATGGGCACAGCCCTGCCTTCCCAAACTGTTTTGTTGTGGTGGGATCTGGCAGCCTGTGAGGTGTGTTCAGCTGCTCCTGCTGCTGGGGGTTCTGCTCTCTGCCTTCCGCTGCCTCCCACACGGGGTCCATGTGTGTCCCAGTCCCTAACCCCTAGTCCTGCTTTCCATACCGCAGGGGCTCGTAGCTGACATTTCCCCATCTTCTTAAAGGGCAGGATTTCCTAGCAGAGACATAAGGTCTTTCTGGAAATGAAAGAAGCTGATGCATGTGTTTTATTTTCTGAATTCCTTAAAATAAGAGGAATTCATTTCCAGCTATTCCCTGCCTTGCTTTTATTGTGGGAGTGCTGGTCCCAGCTGCCCATCTGATCAGCTGACATGTACAGGGTACTTGGGGCCCAGGCACTGTTGCTCCTTGGGATTGAAAGATGAAAGCCATAGGGCTGGGCGCGGTGGCTCACACCTGTTATCCCAGCACTTTGGGAGGCCGAGGTGGGCAGATCACCTGAGATCAGGAGTTTGAGACCAGCCTGGCCAACATGGTGAAATCCCATCTCTACTAAAAATACAAAAATTAGCAGGAGATGGTGGTACACACCTGTAATCGCCGCTACTCAGGAGGTTGAGGCACAAGAATTTCTTGAACCTAGGGGCAGAAATTGCAGTGAGCTGAGATTGCAGCACTGTACTCTTTGAGACTCTGTCTCAAGAAAAAAAAAAAAAAGAATGAAAGGCACAGCCTGGCTTGGCTGGAGAGGGAACATGCATCAACACATCCCCTGCGTCTCCAGCAGGGATGGCAAAGGCCTTGCTGGTGAAGGCCTGCTCCTGGCACATGGTGGACTGAGTAAACGTTGATCAGTGAGACCTTGAGGCACTTCAGAGTTTCACAACCCACAGAGGGAGATAGATGTATTGGAAGTTCAAGGGTGGACACCTGGGCATGGTCCCAGGAAGAAGGCTGTAATGGGTTTTAAGAAGTGTGCTGGTGACTATGAGAGATGGGGGTGGAGGTTCCTCTCTTGAAAGCTGTCTTGATAATCACATGTGGGGTGATAAGGGCTCTGGTCCAGGGGAGGGGGTCTAGGCACAGAGGGGGCTGAATCTGATGGCATCAGGACTTGGCAATGGGGTGTAGGGGCAGAATCGGAGATGACTCCAGGGCCTGAGGGTGGAAAGCTGGGAGTTCACTGGGATCACTGACAGAAATGGTGAGGTGGGGGGTGCTAGGCCGGTTTTCCTGATTAGATTTCTTACCGAACTGCAGGAATAAAGTGAGAGCCATCGCCCTGGGTGGATTTCTGTTGGGAGCTCTATCTCTGGACCACTGTGGACAAGTATTTCTTAGAATGACCCCTAGTGGCCCAATTCTAGGTTTAGAGGGGCAGCTCTTGACAGGAGCAAACCCCAGGTCCTCTGCAACCCCCCAGCAGAGTCCCAAACATGTGGTGTGTAGCCAGTGGAGGCCACAAAAATGGTGGGGCTCCCAGCAGGGACCGGCTCCTGCCTCGGGTTTCCAAGACAGAGTCAGGGGTGCTGCTTCGGGGGTGGTCTGCGAGGGCCTCGTCTAAGACACGATGCTTTCTCCTCCGCCTGGTTCCTACCTGCACTGCATCCGGCACAACCTCCTGTAACTCAGGCATGAGGACGGCCCACATATTCATGCAAGTTACTCTGAACAAGAACAGCCTATGGGTTACTTCCCTAGGAATGAGGAAGACGAGGAACTAACAATGCTGGCCTGGTATCTGCCTGATAGTGCTTTGCTAAGACTAAGCTTTCTTCCCCTTCTGAGCAAAACAGAAACGGGAGTCAGACAAATGGGGATTAAAACACAACTGAGTTGGTATGAAATGTAATAGGCAACTCTATGGACACAGAAAGTAGATTGGAGGCTGCTTAGGACCTAGCGTGGAGGGGGCAGTAAGGAGCCATAGCTGAAGGCTATGGAGTTTCTTTGTGCTGATGAAAATGTTCTACAGTTGACTGGTGCACATGTCTGTGAACATCCTAAAAACCAGTAGAGTGCACACTTTAATCAGATGAATTGTATGGTATATGAATTATGTTTCAATAAAGCTCTTACACATGCCGATAAGATGTGAGGCCATGGCTGGGCTTCCTACAGTGCCCCCCCCACCCCAAATTGAACTTACTCTCCCAGCTCTTGGGCCTCCCCGTTACTCTTTGTCTGCCCTGAGGACAAGCCCCTCTCCAAGAGGGACAGAGCAGGGGCCATGGGCCACCACTCAGGAAAGGTGCTCCTCTCCCCTGGGTGAGGGAGGCCAGAGGGCGTGGACAGAGCCTTTTCAGTCATGGAAAAAACATGGGGCCTCAGAAATGCAGCTCCCAAAACCCCCTACCCAGGGCCATGCAGAAGCCAACCCAGGTTCCTATTTTCCCAGGATGATGATCAATTTCCAAAGCTTAGTAGGACTGTGGGTGATTTGTCTCATAGTCTGTTGTTTTCCCATTTTTCTATATCCCACATATATACATATTTAGGTCAAATGTAAATAAAATCAGGGATGGGGTTGGAGTGCAGCAGGAAAGAGCCTGCTGGGAATCGGAGTCTCTGGGCTGTCGGGCCAGGCTGGGTGGGCTCTCTTGCTGATGGCCTCCCCCCTGGTCTTGCAGGAGCCATGTGGCTAGAAATCATCCTCACCTCAGTGCTGGGCTTTGCCATCTACTGGTTCATCTCCCGGGACAAAGAGGAAACTTTGCCACTTGAAGATGGGTGGTGGGGGCCGGGCACGAGGCCGGCAGCCAGGGAGGACGAGAGCATCCGCCCTTTCAAGGTGGAAACGTCAGACGAGGAGATCCACGTAAGGCACCTTGGGCCAGGCCAGGCTGGGCAGTGGGGAAGGTGTGGAGACGGGTTGGGGCTCAGGCGGGAGGCAGGAGGGGACAGGGGCTTGGGAGTGGTCCATCGCCCTTGGGAATGTTTCAGTCTGCTCTTCTCCTGCTGGCCAGGTGCAGGTTGCTTTGGAGAGGCGTGCCCAGCCCTCCCACTTCTTCTCTTCTCCCTTTGCAACCCCAGGCCCAGCAGCTCAGTCAGGAGAGGGGGTGCCAGCAGACCCAGTTACCTGCATGAAAAGTCACAGAAAGCAACCATCATCACCTCCTCTATGCCGCCTGAAGCTTTGGGCGTGGGGTTGTGGGAAAAAGTCAGCAGGATCCCTTTGGGGGTGGGGCAGGGGCAGGAAGCACTGAGAAGGCAGGGATGGCGCTGGTTAGGCACCGGCTGTGTGTCAGCCTATTCTGGTCACATTCGGTCCCTGCGGTGATCCTGCGGGGTGAGGACAATTGTTCCCATCCTGCAGCTGCAGAAACTGAAGCTCAGGGGTATAAAGCAGCTGGTTCAAGGTGGCCTAGCTAACAAGTGGAAGAATTTGAAGTCAGGTCTAACCCTGAAGCCACTGCCCCTCCTCTGCACAGGGATAGAGAAAGGAAGGAGGTGATGGGGCGGGTGGGGTGACCTGAGAATGCAGCCCTGGGAAGGAGCAAGGCTTGAGTGGGGACCAGGAGGGTAGGCAGCCCTGGCATAGCCCTGCCAGTCCTTTCTTTCATTCTGTGGGTTTTGAGAACCTACTGTGTGCAGGCCCACTGAGTGCTTGGGAAAAGAGAGAGCCCCTTCTGTCCAACAGCATACAGTCCAGTGGATGAGAAAAGCAATGTGCACAAAGAAAAGTGAACTAAACAATGAATAACGATAGGCCTGGTGCAGTGGCTCACGCTTGTAATCCCAGCACTTTGGGAGGCCAAGGCGGGCAGATCACAAGGTCAGGAGTTCAAGACCAGCCTGGCCAACATGGTGAAACCCCATCTCTACTAAAAATACAAAAAATTAGCCAGCGTGGTGGTGGGCACCTGTAATAATCCCACCTACTCGGGAGGCTGAGGCAGGAGAATCACTTGAACCCAGGAGGCGGAGGCTGCAGTGAGCCGAGATCACACCAACGCACTCCAGCCTGGGCGACAAGAGCAAAACTCCGTTTCAAAAAAAAAAGATGAATAAGGATAAATGTCACAAAAGCATGGATAAAAAGTCCTGAGAGTTTCAAGGAGGAGGGGATTTAAAAGCAGAAGCTGGCTAAACCCAAGAGAAACCAGGCTGAGGCTGGCTGGGCAGGACCTGTTTGCAGCAGTCTTGCTATTTAGGGCTGAGGCTGAGCCCTGAGGAAAACTCCTGAGGGAGTCTAAGATTTCTAAAATCTGTTTGGGGGTGACTGAAGCACTTGGGAAGAAGCCTGGGAATGGTGACACTTGAGAGGCTCCATGAGCTGACGTGAACTTCCTCCTGCTGGGGCTGGTCTTTTAGCCTAATGAGACTTGCCCATGAGACTTGCACCCAATCTCTTGGAGTGCAATTTTTGTTTTTCTTTCTTTCTTTTTTTTTTTTTTTTTTTTTTTTGAGACAAGGTCTTGCTCTGTCACCCAGGCTGGAAGTGCAGTGGTGTGATCTTGGCTCACTGACACCTCTGCTTCCCAGGTTCAAGCGATTCTCCTGCCTCAGCCTCCCAAGTAGGTGGGATTACAGGCACCTGCCACCATGCCTGGCTAATTTTTTTTTTTTTGAGACAGGGTGTCACTATGTTGCCCAGGCTGGAGTGCAGTGGCTATTCAGAGGTGCGATCCCACTACTGATCAGCACGGGAGTTTTGACCTGCTCCATTTCCGACCTGGGCCAGTTCACCCCTCCTTAGGCAACCTGGTGGTCCCCTGCTCCCGGGAGGTCACCATATTGATGCAGAACTTAGTGCGGACACCTGATCAGCATAGCACACTACAGCCGAGAACTTCTGGACTCAAGCGGTCCTCCCACCTCAGCCTCCCGAGTAGCTGGGACTACCGGCATGCACCACTGCGCCCAGCTAATTTTTGTTATTTTTAGTAGAGACGGGGTTTCACCATCTTGGCCAGGCTCGTCTTGAACTCCTGACTTCGAGTGATCCACCCACCTTGGTCTCCCAAAGTGCTGGGATTACAGGTGTGAGCACTGCGTTGTGCCTGGTCTGTAATTTTTTATCCCAACTGAGTTATAATGTATCATTCAATGTTGTGTATCACAGGTCAGCAAACCATGGCCCATAGACCAAATGTAGCCTGCACCTGTTTTTGCACAGCCCCATGCCAAGAATAGTGGTTACCTCTTTAAATAGCGGAAAAAAAATCAAAAGAAGAATAATAGTTTGTGCCACGTGAAAGTTATATGGGAGTCAGATTTCAGTGTCCATAAAGTTTTATTGGAATGCACCACTCCTATTCATCTGTGCATTGGCTGTGGCTGCTTTCACACTAGGAAGACACAGTAAAGTCATTGCAACCTGCAAAGCCTAAAATATTTACTACCTGTCCCTTTACAGAAAACACTTGCCAACTCCTGCTATAGAGAAGCCTGGGCAAATTAAACATGAGTATTGTTTATATACTTAAAGAATAAAAGATGGGCTCAGCTCAGTGGCTCATGCCTGTAATCCCACCAATTTGGGAGGCCAAGCCAGACAGATCACTTGAAGCCAGGAGTTCAAGACCAGCTTGACCAACATGGCAAAACTCCGTCTCTACTAAAAATGCAAAAATTAGCTAGGCTTGGTAGTGCAGCCTGTAATCCCAGCTAATCTGGAAGCTGAGGCACAAATTGCTTGAACCTGGGAGGTGGAGGTTGCAGTGAGCTGAGATCGCACCACTGCACTCCAGCCTGGGCAACAGAGTGAGACCCTGTCTCCAAAAAAAAAGAAAGAAAGAAAAACGTGAAGTCTGCAGTGAAGAAGGAAGAAGGGAAGAACACATCGCTTTGGGACTAGCCAGTGATGTGGGAAACTGCTTTGCTGCTACCATAGTGCAGTGTCTTGTGGCTGCAGGGTTTGCTGTGTTTTCTGGAAACAGACTTTTCTCTTGTGTTCTGCCCTATCCATCCCTCTCTCCCTGGGGTCCCACATTTTGCTCTAGGACTTACACCAAAGGATCGATAAGTTCCGTTTCACCCCAGCTTTGGAGGACAGCTGCTTCCACTATGGCTTCAACGCCAACTATCTGAAGAAAGTCATCTCCTACTGGCGGAATGAATTTGACTGGAAGAAGCAGGTGGAGATTCTCAACAGATACCCTCACTTCAAGACTAAGATTGAAGGTACGCTTGCAAAACGCCAGCCACAGAGGGATGTGTGTCATGAGAACAGCATTCTTGTACAATGCCTTAGAGTCAGATAAAGTTGGGGAGATTCAGAACCAAATTGCAGGTCACTGTGATGTACTTATACGTTGTAACCTAACTAAATGCAAAAATATTGCAGTCACAACAAATCTGTCCATCTTTAGAGCTAGGCAGGAATACATATATGTAATTTAAAAACCAAAGAAATACAGCATCCAGTCCAATTATGTGTCAATCTTTGAGAGGAAGGATGGAGATAAGATTTAGCCCTGGGCAGGGCCTTGGTCAGCTCAACCCATTCTTGGAGTTTTGGAGTCCATGATGTCATGACTGTTCAACGATGCTCATCCTATCAGTCAAGATCCTGTGAAACGCTGTCCTGTCTGTCTGCATCTCTAAGCCTCATGTCCCAACTGTATCACAGGTTGTCACACAATGTCACCAGGAAGGGAAGGTATCTTTCAGAATTTTCTTGGGAAGGTAACCCCAGGATTATTGGGATGAAGTAATAGTTTCCTTATGAAAAAGCATTTTTCTAACCCCAAAAAGATTTAGAATCAAATATGGGCCAGATGCAGTGGCTCACACCTATAATCCCAGCACTTTGGGAGGCCAAGGCAGGCAGATCACCTGAAGTCAGGAATTCGAGACCAGCCTGGCCAACACAGTGAAACCCTGTCTCTACTAAAAATACAAAAATTAGCTGGGTGTGGTGGCGGACACCTGTAATCCCAGCTACTTGGGAGGCTGAGGCAGGAGAATTGCTTGAACCTGGGAGGCAGAGGTTGCAGTGAGCCAAGATCATGCCACTCTAGCATGGGCCTTGGAGTGAGACCCCGTCTCAAAAACAAACAAAAATATGGAAATGCTTTTTAAGAAAATCAAACCCATACTATTAATTTTTACATTTCTATTTAATTTTAGTAAAATGGACATAAAATTTACCATCTTAATCACCTTAAGATATAGTTCAGTAGCATTAAGTATGTTCATATTGTTATATAACCGTCAAAATCATCCATCTTCGGAACTTTTTCATCTTCCCAGACTGAAACTATACTTATTAAATGCTAACTCCCCATTCTTCCCTCCCCTAGCCCTTGGCAATCACCACTCTTCTTTCTGTCTCTATGAATTTGACTACTCTTAAGTAGCAGATATAAATGGAATTATACAGTATTTGTCTTTTTATGTCTGTAGCTTATTTGACTAAGCATACTCTCCTCAGCACGGATGTTCATCCGTGTTGTAGCATGTGTCAGAATGTCCTTCCTTCTTTTTGCTGAAGAATATTCCATTGTATGGATGAGCCACATTTGGTATATCCATTGTCTATCGAGGGACACTTGGGTTGCTTCTACCTTTGGCAGTTGTGACTCATGCTTCTGTGAACATAGGTGTACAAATATATCCCTTCCAGACTCTGCTCTCGGCTGGGCGCAGTGGCTCATGCCTGTAATCCAGTACTTTGGGAAGCTGAGGCCGGTGGATCACCTGAGGCCAGGAGTTGGAGACCAGCCTGGCCAACGTGGTGAAACCCCGTGTCTACTAAAAATGCAAAAATTAGCTGGGTGTGGTGGCGAGCACCTGTAATCCCAGCTACTCAGGAGGCTGAGGCAGGAGAATCGCTTGAACCTGAGAGGCAAAGGTTGCAATGAGCTAAAATCGCACCACTGTACTCTAGCCTGGGCTCCATCTCAAAAAAAAAAGATTCTGCTCTCAGTTCTTTTGGATC
>CAUYLG010036871.1:0-18631 GCA_963573385.1 Cacajao melanocephalus
TGTCCCTGCCAAGGACATGAACTCATCGTTTTCTATGGCTGCATAGTATTCCATGGTGTGTATGTGCCACATTTTCCTTGTCCAGTCTATTATCAATGGGTATTTGGGTTGGTTCCAGGTCTTTGCTATTGTAAACAGTGCCACAGTGAACACATGTGTGCATGTTTCTTCATAATAGAATGATTTATAATCCTTTGGGTATATACCCAGTAATGGGATTGCAGGGCCAAATGGAATTTCTATTTCTAGGTCCTTGAGGAAGCGCCACACTGTCTTCCACAATGGTTGTACTAGTTTACACTCCCACCAACAGTGTAAAACTGTTCCAACTTCTTCACATCCTCTCTAGCATCTGCTGTCTCCAGATTTTTTAATGATCACCATTCTAACTGCTGTGAGGTAGTATCTCAGTGTTTGATTTGCATTTCTCTAATAATCAGTGATGATGAGCATTTTTTCATCTGTTTGTAGGCCTCATATATGTCTTCTTTTGAAAAGTGTCTGTTCATATCCTTTGCCCACTTCTGGATGGGTTTGTTTGTTTTTTTTCTTGTAAATCTGTGTTTAGTTCTTTGTAGATTCTGGATATTAGCCCTTTGTCAGATGGGTAAATTGCAAAAATTTTTTCCCATTCTGTTGGTTGCTGGTTCACTCTAATGATTGTTTCTATTGCTGTGCAGAAGCTCTGGAGTTTAATTAGGTACCATTTGTCTATTTTGGCTTTTGTTGCCAATGCTTTTGGTGTTTTAGTCATGAAGTCCTTTCCTATGCCTATGTCCTGAATGGTTTTGCCTAGGTTTCCTTCTAGGGTTTTTATGATGTTAGGTCTTATGTTTAAGTCTTTAATCTATCTGGAGTTACTTTTAGTGTAAGGTGTCAGGAAGGGTTCCAGTTTCTGCTTTCTGCACACTGCTAGACAGTTTTCCAACACCATTTATTAAACAAGGAGTCCTTTCCCCATTGCTTGATTGCTTGTTTTTTTCAGGTTTGTCAAAGATCAGATGGTTGTAGATGTGTGGCATTGCCTCTGAGGCCTCTGTTCTGTTCCATTAGTCTATATCTCTGTTTTGGTACCAGTACCATGCTGTTTTGATTACTATAGCCTTGTAGTATAGTTTGAAGTCAGGTAGTTTGATGCCTCCAGCTTTGTTCTTTTTCTTTGGATTGTCTTGGCTATGAAGTTTAGGGTGGATTATTTCAGTTCTGTGAAGAAAGTCATTGATAGATTGATGGGGATAGCATTGAATCTGTAAATTACTTTGGGCAGTATGACCATTTTCATGATATTGATTCTATCTAACCATGAGCATGGAATGTTTCTCCATCCGTTTGTGTCCTCTCTTATTTCCTTGAGCAGTAGTTTGTAGCTCTCCTTGAAGACGTCCTTTACATCCTTTGTTATTTGTATTCCTAGGTAATTTATTCTCCTTGTAGTAATTGTGAATGGGAATCTGCTCTTGATTTGGCTGTTTCTTCATTCTTGTTGGTTTCAAAGAACATCTTTATTTCTGCCTTCATTTCATTGTTTATCCAGTCGACATTCAGGAGCCATTTGTTCAGTTTCCATGAAGTTGTGTGGTTATGAGTTAGTTTCTTAATTCTGAGTTCTAATTTGTTTGCACTGTGGACTGAGAGACTTCTTTGTTATGATTTCCATTCTTTTGCATTTGCTGAGGAGTGATTTACTTCAAATTACGTGGTCAGTTTTAGAGTAGGTGCCATGCGGTGCTGAGAACAGCGTATATTCTGTGGATTTGGGGTGGAGATTTCTGCAGATGTCTTTTAGGTCCACTTGGTCCAGATCTGAGTTCAAGGCCTGGATATCCTTGCTAATTTTCTGTCTCATTGATCTGTCTAATATTGACAGTGGAGTGTTAAAGTCTCCCACTATTTTTATGTGGGAGTCTAAGTCTCTTTGTAGGTCGTTATGACCTTGCTTATATACTCTGGTTTCTCTTCAGATTGTACAAGACAAGACCTTGCTTATGTACCTGGGTGTTCCTGTATTGGGTGCATATATATATATATATATATATATATATATATATATAGGATCATTAGCTCTTCTTGATGCATTGATCCTTTTAGCATTATGTAATGCCCTTTTTTGTCTCTTTTGATCTTTGTTGGTTTAAAGTCCATTTTATAAGAGAGTAGGATTGCAACTTCTGCTTTTTTTTGTTCTCCATTTGCTTGATAAATCTTCCTCCATTCCTTTATTTTTAGCCTATGTGTGTCCTTGCACGTGAGATGGGTTTCCTGAATACAGCACACTGATGGGTCTTGACTTTTTATCCAGTTTGCCAGTCTGTGTCTTTTGATTGGGGCATTTAGCCCATTTACATTTAAGGTTAATATTGTTATGTGTGAATTTGATCCTGCCATTTTGATGCTAGCTAGATGTTTTGCCCATTAGTTGATACAGTTTCTTCATTGTGTCAGTGCTCTTTACCATTTGGTACGTTTTTGGAGTGGCTGGTACTTGTTATTTCTTTCCTTGTTTAGTGCTTCTTTCTGGAGCTCTTGTAAGGCAGGCCTGGTGGTGATGAAATCTCTCAGCAATTGCTTGTCCATAAAGGATTTTCTTTCTCCTCCATCTATGAAGCTTAGTTTGGCTGGATATGAAATTCTAGGTTGAAAGTTATTTTCTTTAAGGATGTCGAATATTAGCCCCCACTCTCTTCTGGCTTATAGGGTTTCCACTGTGAGATCTGCTGTGAGTCTGATGGGCTTCCCTTTGTGGGTAACCCGAACCTGTCTCTCTGGCTGCCCTCAGCATTTTTTCCTTCCTTTCAACCCTGGTGAATCTGACAATTATAAGCCTTGTGGTTGCTTTTCTTGAGGAATATCTTTGTAGTGTTCTCTGTATTTCCTAGACTTCAATGTCGGCCTGCCTTGCTAGGTTGGGGATGTTCTCCGGGATAATGTCCTGAAGAGTGTTTTCTAGCTTGGATTCATTCTCTCTGTCACATTCATGTACACCTATCAAACGTAGATTAGGTCTTTTCACATAATCCCATATTTCTTGGAGGCTTTGTTCATTTCTTTTTACTCTTTTCTCTCTAATCTTGACTTCTTGTTTTATTTCATTGAATTGATCTTCAATCTGTGATATCCTTTCTTCTGCTTGTTCGATTCAGCTACTGAAACTTGTGTATGCTTCGTGAAGTTCTTGTGCTGTGTTTTTCAGCTCCATCAATTCATTTATATTCTTCTCTAAGCTCTTTATTCTAGTTAGCATCTCATCTACCCTTTTTTCTAGGTTCTTAGTTTCTTTGCATTGGTTAGCACATGTTCTTTTAGCTCTGAGAAGTTTGTTATTACCCATCTTCTGAAGCCTGTTTCTGTCAATTCATCAGATCCATGCTCCATCCATCTTTGATCCCTAGCTGGTGAGGAGTTGTGTTCCTTTGGAGGAGGAGAGGTGTTCTGGTTTTTGGTGTTTTCATCCTTTTTGCTCTGGTTTCTTCCCATCTTAGTGGCTTTTTGTACCTGTGGTCTTTGTAGTTGGTGACTTTTGGATGGGTTCTCTGATTGGACGTCCTTTTTGTTAATGTTGAAGATATTTCTTTTTGTTTCTTAATTTTCCTTCTAACAGTCAGGCCTCTCTGCTGTAGGACTGCTGGAGGTCCACTCCAGACCTTGCTTGCCAGTGGATCACCAGCGGGGGCTGCAGAACAACAAGAGTTGCTGCCAGTTTCTTCTTCTGTTATCTTTGTCCCAGAAGGGTAATCGCCAGATGTCAGACTGAGCTCTCCTTTACGAGGTGTCTCTTTGGGTATACACAGGTTGGGGAGCTGCTTGAGGAGACAATCTGTCCCTTACAGGAGCTCAAGTGCTGTGCTGGGAGCTCCGTTGTTCCATGCAGAGCTGCTGGGTAGGTACTTTTAAGTTTGCTGCAGCAGAACTCAACCGCCTCTTTTCCCAGGTGCTCTGACCTAGGAAGGTTGGCTTTATTTATAAGTTCCTGTCCTGCTGCTGCGTTTTTTCATAGATACCCTGCCCTGCATGGAGTAGTCTAGTCACAATCTGCCCGCAGAGGTGTTGCTGAGCTGCTGCAGACTCTGCCCAGTTGCTATGTGAACTGCCTCGGTAGTGGCAGACCGCCTGTGTAGTGAGGGATGCCTTTTCCCATGAGCCAGACCGTACTGGGTCCAGCTGTGCTTGCTGCAAAACTCTAAATCCAGAGCATTTCAGATTGCTTGTTTTGTGGGAGTGGTACCCGCCGAGCCAGATCGCCAGGCTCCCTGTTTCAGCTCCCTCCCTCCGTCAGTTGAATGGGTGGCTTTGTCTCCCTGGCATTCCAGGTGCGAGTCAAAAGGGCCGCCCAGACTTGTGTGAGTTTCTGTGCGCCAACCCAGCACCGGCTGAAACCACTGCACTGAAAACTCATGGCGCTTTTAGGCCAGGAAATCTCCTGGTCTGTGGGCAGTGAAAACTTGTTGGAAATGAGGTGAGCACTCACCGTCTGCACTGTTCTTGCTGGGAACTGCACTCTGGAGCTGTTCCTATTCGGCCATCTTGAATCCTCCCCTAGAATGGGCTTTTAAAAATGTATTTGAATATTAAAAATTTATTGGAGATTTAATAAAATCAACAATACCAACAGCTCTCCCATAAAGAAGGAAGCTTACCTTTCTTAGGTCAGATAACTTACTGGTATTTTACTTACATTTTTATCTCATCTATTTTTCCACAAAGTCGGCATCATACATTTTGATATTTGTACCTTAAAAAATAATTCTTTTTTTTTTCTTTTTCCCAGATGAAGTCTTGCTCTGTCACTCAGGCTGGAGTGCAGTGGTATGATCTCGGCTCACTGCCATCTTCACATCCTGGGTACAAGGGATTCTGCTGTCTCAGCCTCCACAGTACCTGGGATTACAGGTGTGCACCACCACGCCCAGCTAATTTTTTGTCTTTTTAGTAGAGACGGAGTTTCACCATGTTGGCCAGGCTGGTTTCAAACTCCTGACCTCATGATCTGCCCTCCTTCGTCTCCCAATGTGCTGGCATTACAGGCATGAGCCACAGTGCCCGGACAAGAAATCATTTTATGTTAGTCACATTTTTATGACATCAATTTATATTTTCCAAATAGTTTCCTATTATTAATTCTTTTGTAAAAATCCCAGGAATTCTCCTGAAATTTTGGGTATTGCTAAGCATAACAAAAGTCCCGGCTCCTACCTCACATGTGAATAGTGATGCTGCCTATTGTCCACATGTTTAGAAGCAGGGTGAACGGCAAATCTGGTTCCTTTTACTGTCAACCTGTCCTCAGTACAATTTTTGCCACATTGTAATTGATTTCTTGTTCCTTTTCTTTCTTTTCTCTCTCTTGAGCACCTCTATTCTTAATTTTCTCCACTTTATTTTCTGCTGACTTTTAATTATGTGTATCGTTGCATTTTTTTTTCTTCTTGCAATTTATCCTAAACAATAAGAATTTTAAGCTTTTGTTTCCATATTTCAGGTAGAATTGCTACCTACCCTTACTCTATTTTCTAAATTTATTCTCTTTCCTAGTCTATTTTCCACAAAATTATAAAAAGATATAATCAGGATAGAAAATAGGTAATCAACGAGACAATCTATGCAGCCATTTTTGCGTATTTAACCCAACTGATTGGAATTCAAAGCCTTTTTTTTTATAGCAGGAATGGTGATGAAGACGCCTAGTAACTTAAATGTGGATAAAGCAAACTTTCTTTTAAAACCCATACTTTAATGTAATTTGTAAAGTTTTATTGAGTTGCATTATTTTTAAACCATAGCCCAGATACATATCCTATAATGTTTATTAGATAGAAGCAATTAATTTTGGGAAAATAAACAGAAAACTTGGATAGAATTCTCTTCACATGAAAGCATAAATAATGTTTTAAAACAATAGATGCTATAAACTAATTGCAGAGAAACTGACTTGTAAATACTAAAATATAAAAACGATTCATATTTCACTTTAGTAACTCTCAAATGTCATTGAGTAATTTATCATGGCCATGAAAATAACTACTAACCTACATATTTTGTCAATGAAATTTATAAGAATAAAGTAAATGACAGTCTTCTTTCACGTTTGTTCAATTTACATGGAAATCTGTATTTGGTAAGGAAGATAGAGTTGGTTTCTTGACATTTATGTGGCCAACAGGAATATTGGCTTTTGAAACAACATATGTTACCCTAGTTTTCCCTACTCTGCCTCTCTCCATTTTTCTAAACCTCTTTTTGGAAGCCTTGTGTTATCCGCTAGATAGCATGGGACCCAGGGGTACCATTCATGTCCCTTCCCCCAGAGCCTCTGAAGTCTTCTCCTGTACCTCTGTGTACATGCGTAAGGTACTGATACACTTGAAGTCAATCGGTAGAACCAAGTTGACGTTTTTAACCAAATTT
Organism: Cacajao melanocephalus; assembly: GCA_963573385.1. NCBI lineage: Eukaryota > Metazoa > Chordata > Mammalia > Primates > Pitheciidae > Cacajao > Cacajao melanocephalus. The sequence continues at coordinate 6,403 of CAUYLG010036871.1, forward strand.
TAAAATTTGAGTCAGTTGTTAATGTCTATCATTTTAGTCCCTTGGTCATTGCTTTTTTATATGAGATCAGTCATGGCTGTCACGAAATATCAGCTGTGTACTATTGTGAACGATGTCCTCTGCTGACTCCTTCTCAGCTCAATACTATTCTTTGGGACAGATTTAATTCTATTTAAATTATTTTTAAGTGTTTAACCATGAGAGGTTTTTAAAATATGTATATTCGTTTAGACAGAGTTGCACTTTGCCACTGTGTCTGAAGTATAGCTGCACGCTCATAGCTAACTCTAGTGTCAAGTTCCTGGCCTCCAGTGATCTTCCCACCTCAGCTTCCTGAGTAGCCAGGACTAACGGTGTGTGCTCCATTGGCTAATATTTTTAAAAAAACGTTTTTGTAGAGATGAGATCCAAGTTCTTCTTAAACTCCTGGGCTCAAGCAATCCTCATGCCTCAGCCACCCAAAGTGCTGGCATTACAGGCATGAGCCACCAGTCCCAACCATCAACAGCTTTAGAATGTGTTTGTATCAGTAGTAATCCATTACCAAACTAACAACCATCATTTAGGTGAATAGTTAAGGGTGAATACCTCCCACGCTCTCTCTCTCTCTCTCTCTCTCTCTCTCAGGATTTTTAAATTAACTTGTAGGAAGAATGGCAATTATTTGTTAAGACAATTTTAAATTATTTTACCGAATATATTTTTGTGCATCCAATGTAGGTATATAAACTCTTACTGTTTTGAGTTGAAGAATACTATTGTATTCTTTAAAATAATCCAGTCTTCTTATGGTACCAGACTAGGTCTTCCAGAATACAGATGGTTCAGTATGTTTTTATAAGAAAATGTATTAACCTCAAAGCTGAAATATTTGATATTGATCTTTTTTCTTTTGGCCTTTATTCTGACACAACCTTGATCTTCAGATCGGAGTTGGGTGTTGAGACTTAACTAGACTAAAATCAATTTTTAATAAGAGTTTTCACTGCCTGTGACAGTTTCTTCCATCTAATTGATAGCACAGGCTCACGTTAAATGAAAAATGTATTTTTGAAACATGTTCTCTATAACAAAGTATGCATGAGGAGCAGTATCTGGAGTAAATTACTGTGTGCTCTGAATAAAGATGAAGAACTATAAGGGAAGAGATTCCCGTCTCATAGGTTTGCATGGGTGGTGCCTGTGGCCATGGCGGGTTCCATGGGTCTACATGGGGTGTCTCATTAAATCCTCTTACTGTCAATTGTCTATATATTTTGATTAAAAATAAATCCAGCCCAGTGCGGTGGCTCACACCTGTAATCCCAGCACTTTGGAAGGCTGAGGTGGGCAAATCACCTGATGTCAGGAGTTCGAGATCGGCCTGACCAACATGGAGAAACCCCGCCTCTACTAAAAATACAAAATTAGCCAGGTGTGGTGGTGCATGCCTATAATCCCCGCTACGCAGGAGGCTGAGGCAGTAGAATCACTTGAACCCCGGATGGGGAGGTTACGGTGAGCCGAGATTGCTCTATTGCACTCCAGCCTGAGCAATAAGAGTGAAACTCTGTCTCAATAAATAAATAAAATAAATAATTAATTAATATCCAAAGGCAGCACCAGTGCTTCATGGACATAATTAAACCCAAATATTGAATCCCTTTACTGAAAATGATTATTTTTTTTACTTCTAAAAAATGAAAGCAAATAATGTGAGAAATTACTATAAGATGGTCAATATTATAATTATCAGATGTGGTTAAAAAGAAAAGAAATCAACTTTATATATACTGAGGAATCTAAGCTCAGTTTTACTTGTGGTCTAAAATATAATTTGAATTCATCTTCTGTAGTTTTCGCTTTTCCAGAATGCCGTATATTTGGCATTCTACAGACTGACTTCTTCCACTTAGTAATACGCATTTACATTTTCTCCAAGGATCCCTGGAGGGCAAGAGTTTGAGATCAGCCTGGGCAACATAACAAGATCTCATGTAGACAAAACATTAAAACGTCAGCTGAGCACGCTGACATGTGCCTATAGTCCCAGCTGCTCAGGAGGCTGAGGTGGGTGGATCACTTGAGGTCAGGTGTTCAAGGCTGCAGTGAGCTACGATTGCACCGCTGCTCTCCAGCCTGGACAATAATGTGAGACCCTGATAATAAATAAATGTAAAATATATTTTCTCCATGTCGTTTTGTGTCTCTGGAGCTCTTTTTTCTCTGAACAATATGCTTCTGTGTGGATGTGTCATAGTTTGTTTATCCATTCATCTATTAGTGAACATCTCGGTTGCTTCCAATTTTGGCAATGATGAATAAAGCTGCTATACATGTTTTATAAAGACTTTGTGTGAACATAAGTTTTCAACTCATTTACATAAAGACCAAAGAGGACAATTGTGGATCATATAGTAAGACTATGTTTAGCTTTGTAAGAAACGGGCACACCTCTGCCAGTGTGGCCATACCATTTTGCATTTCCACCAGCAGTGAGTGAACCTTTCTATTGCTCCACAATCCCCACAGCATTGGGTTGTGTTGGTGTTCAGATTTTAGAGATTCTTAACTGGTGTATGGTGGTATCATGGCATCTCATTTTCTTTTTTTCTTTTTTTGTTTTCGTTATACGTTAAATTTGGGGTACACGTGCAGAACATGCAGGATTGTTACATAGCTAAACATGTGCCATGGTGGTTTGCTGCGTCCATCACCCTGTCATCTACGTTAGGTATTTGTCCTAATGCTGTCCCTCCCATACTCCCCGCCCCTCAACAGGCCCCAGTGTGTGATGTTCTCCTCCTTGTGTCCATGCACGTTCTCACTCAAAAGTGGGAGGTGAGCAGTGATATCTCACATTCTGACGACATGACGTTGAGCATCTTTTCATATGCTTATTTTCTCTCCGTGTCTCTTTTTTGACGAGGTGCCTGTTCAGACCTTTTGCCCGCTTTTCGTTAAACATTGAAAAGTCATTTTCCAGGAGACAGACGATGAAATGTGAGAGCAAGGAGGTGACGTTACCAAAATGATACATCCACGAAAGTCCGAAGCTGTTTAAGATGTCCTTTTCAAAGGCAGTTTTGCTGAGCTGATCACAGATAGGACGTAAGGTTACTGTATTGCAGACCCTAGGCTGATCACTGTAATACCTGTTGCTAGAAAAGCCAGGTCAGGTTCGGCCGCTTGTATCTCCTTCCAGATAAGCCTGCACTCCTTGGCCTGTCGGGTATCGCCTCTTGGGATCTTCACTGATGGTCTCTCTAAATTCATTTCTTTCTTTTTTCAATATTGAAGTCTTATTTATTTAACTTGTATTTTAAGTTTAGTAGTACATGTGTAGATTGTTACACAGGTAAACGTGTGTCATGGGGGGTTGTTGTGTAGATTATTTCATCATCACTATTAAGCCTACTACCCATTAGTAAACTCACTTCTTACTACATCCTGGTAGGCGACCTCCTCACCACTGCTGTTAGCATGGCAGTTCCCTACACGTCCCTAGCATCAATTCACTGTGAGCCTGTAAACAAGTCCCTGGGGTTCAGAGATCAGCTCTCGTGTCTCTTCTAAAACCCTCCCTTACCCACTCGCGTGATAAGTAATATTCCTAGAAACCACTTATGTGCTTCGTATGTATTAAGTCATGTGCTGTAACACTATAAATAAGAGGATAATGTGTTTCTGACTTTATTTGTGAGAAAACGGAAACACCTAGAACTGAATTAAATGCCGGACTTTGTGGAGCTACTGTACAATCTGGCGCTGTATTGTTCTGGCTTCAGGCCCGTGTTCTCTCCCGGGCACCTGAAGATGAGATTCTCTTGTTTGCCTCTTCTGTATATTAAGAGTGTTCTGTGCATATGTGAAATCAGCATTTTTCCCTCTCCTGATCTGAGTCTTTGTATCTTTTTTATTTGTGACCTCCTTGATGAGAAGAACTCTGCATCTCATATCCTTAGCATCTACGACAGCTCAAGGAAACTTGCTGGTGTTTAAAAACTGGGATGAATAAATACGTAATTTAAATTATTAAAGTAATTAATTAGTTGTCGTTAAAAAACTAAAAGTTAAAACCAGTAATAGATAGCACTGATGTGAAATACACATTTTATTCCTTAGAAACGGGGTTAGGGGTTGTTCAGCAATGGTTGCGGTTAGAAGATTCTGAGTTTTGTGGATTCACCAGAAAGACAACAATTTTGTGGCAAAGGCATTTGGCATTCATTTCCTGTTGCTACTTAATGAAGGCTAGAAACATAGTGGCTTAAAGCAGCACGAATGAATGATCTCATGGCGTCTGTGGGTCCTAGTCTGGGCGGGGCATGGCTGGGCCCTGTTTAGGACCTGTTTAGGACCTCACAAGGCTGCAAGCCAGGTGGCAGCCTGGCTGTGTTCTCCTCTCAGACTTTACTAAAGAAGGGTCAGCTGTTCATGGCAGAATTTAGTACCTGTCAATTATAGGACTGAGGCCTTCATTTCCTGGCTGGTGGTCAGTGGGGACCCTAAAGGTTGCCCTTGGTTTCCAGGCTTTGGAGGCTCACAGTGTAAACATCTTGCACCATGGAAACTGCTTCTTTCCTGCCAGCCAGGGTGTGAGCAGGAAGGGTGCCGCGATCTCACCTGCTGGATCAAACACAGGTGCTCACATGCATGCCATCACCTTAACTCTTTGCTGACCAGAAGCAAGTCACAGGCTATGCCCACAGTAAAGAGAAGGTATGGCTCCAGAAGGCAGGGATGGGGAGCAGGGCACCTTTGTAGCCTGTCTGCCATACAATCATTGAGGGTAATTCTTTAGACAATCTCACCACCTCTCATTCCTGCTTGGGTACATGCTGTTCCCCCAACTACCTATTTTATAATTTTCCAACAAATACAAAGGCTTTGAACACCACTTTGAAGAATGGTAAATGTTTTGACAGGGATTGCATGTGAAATATACATGAATGTGTTTAAGCAAACAACAGTAAAATACTCAAATATGTTTTTCCTTGTACACTGAGTCTTTGAAACATTTTCCCAGAACTTTCTGCAGCTCTGTGCTTATTCTTAGAAAAATTAGGGCTCCTTCAGTAGAAAACGTGTAAGAAGTGTTTAGTAGACCAGGCGCGGTGTCTCACACCTGAATCCCAGCATTTTGGGATACTGAGGCAGGTGGATCACCTGATGTCAGAAGTTTGAGACCAGCCTGGCCCACATGGTGAAACTCCATCTCTACTAAAAATACAAAAAAAATAGCCTGGTGTGGTGGTCAGCACCTGTAATCCCAGCTACTCAGGAGGTTGAGGCAGGGTGATTACTTAAAGCCTGGAGACAGACATTGCACTGAGCTGAGATCATGCCACTGCACTTCAGCCTGGGTGACGGAGCAAGACTGTCTCAAAAAAAAAAAAAAACCGTTTAGTGATTGCTGAAGGCATATACCTTCTGCAGGAAAGGATTCGTATTGTCTTATCATAAGGAGGAAATTTAGAAACGATATTTCCTTTTTGAATATGTAGGAGGCAGGTCATAGCTGACTTCTGAAGGCCTGATTTGGTGCTGGGAACACTGACAGACACCCACACACCACACTCGTCACCCCACTGTGATTATGTGATTCTTTGGTGTTCCTTTTCAGAGGATAGGAAGAAGTATTCTGCTATAGGTTGAATGTGGTAATGCACAGGACTTGAAAGCATTAAATCTGGAGATAAAGTTTTGGGGTTCTGTTGCTGACTCCACCACTTTAAAAAAATTGTATGAATGCCATGTTTGATGCAGAGTAGGGTGATGACAGTCACCACTTACTTGTTTTGTTAATAATCGTTTGAGCGTACTTCGCATCTGCCCACTAAAATAGAGGCACCAGGAACAAGCCCCCCATAGGGTATTGTGAGAATGAAACAAGTTTCTCTATGTAAAGTGTTTAGAACACACTTAGAATATTATAAGCATTTTACAAAAGGCAACCACTCCTGTAGTTGTATTAAGTAGAGGTCTTTCAAGGCATTTCAATTCCCAGGGTGTGCTATTCAGTGTGAGCTGCTGTAACGAAATACTGTTAAGTTGGCAGATTATAAACAACATAAATTTATTTCTCACAGTTCTGGAGGCTGGAAATCAAAGATCAAGGTGCCAGCAAATTCGATGTCTGGTGAGGCTCTGTTTTCTCACCAGAAAGCAGGTGCCTTCTAGCTGTGTCCTCATGTGGCAGAGGGAGAAAGAAACAAGGGCCCCATCCTCTTGACCTCCCCACCTCCTGTGAACCCCGCCTTTTCATACCATCACCTGGGGGGTTAGAATTTTAACATAAATTTTGGAGGGGCACAAACATTCAATCCACAACACAAGGTTTCATATCATTCATTTCATTTTCATTTTTCCATTAATCCCTCCTAATCTTAAGAGCCTGGTTTTACAGATAAATGGAAATAAAGACATGTTTAGCCTTGTTATCTCTCTCTCACCTAAGTTAATTAATTTTTGTAAGTATATTTAGTACATCATTTTTTTAAATAATTAAGGCAGTTAGACTGAGTAGAGTTTATTTTTGTATCCTCTGAACTGGCATTTTAGCATAATTTTTTTAATGGACTTAATTATTTTACAGAAAATCCTTTTCTAAAACAAAATCAGGGGTTTGCCTTATTTCTACTTTAATGTTGAAACTTTATCATTATTACACATTGCTTGAAATAGTGCCTCATGTGATCTGGTGTTCTTCCTTGAGGCTAAGATGGCAAAAGAAAAAAAAAATCTCCAACTTAATTAGAAAGTGGAAAGATATTAAAATCCTCTTCGGTGGAATTTTGTTTGGTCTCAGCACCTCGATGTGGAAGGTGTTGAAACTAAAACCTGTGTAGCTGTCACCTGAGGGTCTCTCTCTGTGAGTTACCATTTAGGATGCTGCCTATTTGAGAAGCTTTAATTAAATTATAATTCCCCCTTCTTGCTTTTTATCTTAGGTGCAGCATCACTGTAAGCTTGATGTGTAATTGATAACAATAGCCAATGGAACTTTTGCAGGCATCTTTGCAGTGGAGCAAAAGGTTTTCGGGATCCTTTATCACTCAGGTTCTTTGTGTCAGGGAGTTTCTTTCCTCCACCAAGGGGAATCCTCTTTGTACTTTTGCTTTCTATTTCACTTTTTCTTAATTCAAAGTGTCCAAACTTCAGTTTCCCAATCTATATTTACTTCACAGTGTTTAGATCACTGAGCTGTATTTATACAAATAAAGTTTTAGAAAGACGTACTTACTACATATGCATTGGTAAGCTTCTATTATGCTTACTTCAAACGTATTAGTAAACAGATTAAAATGTAAAATATAAACATCATTCATTTTATAATCTAAAATTAATATAAAGGAAGAAATGTTTTTAAAATATATGGTAGTTCACAACTATGTTATAATTAAATGTAAATTATTTTATGATTCCTTGAAGTAAAAATGAGAAGAAAATATATAGATTTTAGATGCAACCTGTTAGAATCATCGCAAATTACTGTTGTTTGTAGCTTAGTAGAAAAAAGCTGTGTGTGCTTATATGTTTGTGTATGTGTGTGTGTGTGTGTGTGTATGAAAGAGAAATATACATAAATTTAATTTTAATACTTAGATATTATTAATTGATGATGTTAGGATTGCTAGAAACAAGTAATTGCTATTACGTAAGGAGGAATTCAGAAGCAGATCTTCCGGTATTCTATCAGTATCACAGTGATGATCTTCGTGGCTACAGAATAACTGAAATGGAAGTCCTGACTGCCGGAAAATCCACTCCTTACTCCCTAGTCAGAGTGAAATGTCACCGTGATGGGATTTGTGACATTTGTGCTTGTATGTTGCCACATTTCAGAATTTGCCATTTCCTTTGTCACTAGCAGATGCATTTCAATATGTCACTAACTTTGGAAAAGTAAAGCCATTGGATTTCTTGGGATTAAGATTATGTACTTATTTTGGGATTTGTTTTGTTAATTTGTTAACATCTTGATTTTGGTCAGCCTTATTAACCTGGGCTCTGTGATAGCGTAGAAGATCAATTTTGACAGTAAAAGCGTTATCCATTTTCTAGCTTGAGCATCCAAGGATAGAAGAGGCAAGAAATAAAGTTACCCAATTATCAGAATGTTGTCATTCCATTAACTGACTACTGATGGTAAGATTAGGAATTGAAGAAGCGGGATTGCTGCCCAGCCCAGACACACATTTGAAGGAACCCGTGAATCCGCGGAGGCCCCTTCTCTCCCTAGGAGAGTCGGTACATCAGGCTCCATCTCTAGGGCAATAGTTTCATTTGGTGATAACTCAAGTGAAAGACAAACATGAAGACAGATTGTTTGAAAAGTTTGGTTGGTAAAACTATCAACTGGGGATACATGTGCTCAGCTGACAGGCGTTCCAAGCAAGTTTGAACATGATGGTGCTCATTTATTTCTAGGCAGTTCAAATAGATTTGGGAGTCTCTTTCTCTGAGACCAAGGTGTATAACCAGTGTCTTTTCTCAAGGGATAAAAAGTAGGATTCTAGAGGTGAAGAAGTTTTAAGGACACGTTCTCTTCTACAAATCAGTAGGCATCTAAGGAAACACGTACAGCCTATGTCTTAGACCCTATTTGGGGAAACCTAAATACAGATCATCTCTCCTCATCTCCTTTCTGGGGGTAGAAATGAGTAGAAAATGGGGAGAAAGCCATATGGCATAGTGATTCTTTCAATATCTCCTGGGGTGGGGCCCGTGCAGGAAGATCTGCCTCAGTTTCCCTCTCATAGAGCAGGTCATGTCAACACTCTAAGTTAACCGTTGAGTGCACGAGTGATGAATCTGTTTATTTAGTATGACTCTGCGGGGAGGGTGTTGTGAGATAGACTCAAGAGCTTGCTTAAGTTTTTCTGTTCAGTTAGCCGGGCAAGGTGGTACACACCTGTAATCTCAGCTACTCAGGAAGCTGAGGCAGGAGAATCACTTGAACCCGGGAGGTGGAAGTTGCAGTGAGCCGAGACGGGGCCACTGCACTCCAGCCTGAAGGACAAGAGTGAAACTCTTTCTTAAAAAAAAAAAAAAAAAAAAAAAGTTTCCCTGTTCTATTTTGTGCCTCCTTCAAAGTGCCCATGTACAGAAACAAAGAAGGAAAACCCCCATCTCTCTCTGTGTCTTCTGGTTCTGATATGATTAGTGAATAAGAGAGTGTTCATCATGTCAGTAAACCTCACCTTTCTCTTTCTCTCAATGTTAAAATTTTAAAAATCCACATAATTAAAACATAAAAATGACCAGGACAGAGGGAAAAAAAAAACAAATAAAACCTTTTTCTTAGAAGAAAGTCCTGCTATAGAATTTTGGAAAACAATCAAAAAGCAAGTTTTTTCCCAGGTCATCTGAGCTGCACTCCAGTCACTCTGCTGACAAGAGAGGTGGCCCCTACAAATCATTCTAGCCTTCGTCATGGAATCCTGTGACCCCAGTTCCCCTGTTTAACAGACACCCTTTCATTTTGAACCGATGCTGAAGTATCGCTTGGCTGACTGAGAAACGCCTAATGCAGCCCCATCAGGGAACAGGTAATGTGATGCGGCCCCCATGGCTGTGTGCTCTCAGAAAACGCAGGACTGTCCATGAGAGAACACAGGGCTATACAGCAAAGTGAGCCACGATTCTTGGCTTGAATAAGCGGATCCTTTCAGTTCATTTTCTAGTTACTCTAAGTATTGTGAAACACTCAGAAGTATTTTGCCATTTTCTAGAGTTTTTGAAACTCTCACAAATCATTCAACCAGTATCAATAAAAATTTAAAGGGTAAATCAATTGTTCATTACTTATTTTATTCAAGATTATTTTCTAGAAGTGTTTGAACCTTTCTGTCATTTTCTTCATGACATCCAAAATCAGTGTTTCTCATATAAAAATTAAATGTGTGGTTAGCCCATAAATCATATTTTGCTCTTTTAAATTAGTCTTAGCTGTACCTATGCTTGTATTGAAAATGAATCACCTATTTGACTTCAATATCCTTGAGAGAAAACCAATATAAGTTTTGGTGTCCTTGTCACTCATGTTTGTATGACCTTCATACATCATACATTATTGCTTTGTTGATTAGAAGTCTGTTACATGAAAGCATTGGGGTTTTTTAAGTGGGTAATGACTTATTTTTATCTTTAAATATAATTAGCCAGCTTTAGAAAATATAGGAGCATTAAGCAAAATAATTTATCTATTGGTGTATTCGTTCATTTTCATGCTGCTGATAAATATATACCTGAGACTGGGCTATTTACAAAAGAAGGAGGTTTATAGGACTCTCAGTGGCATATGGCTGAGGAGGCCTCACAATTATGGTGGAAGGTGAAAGGCACGTCTCACTTGGCAGCAGCAAGAGCAAATGAGAAGCAAATGAAATGGATTTCCCATTATCAAACCATCGGATCTCATGAGACTTAGCCGCTACCACAAGAATGGTATGGGGGAAACCGCCCCCATCATTCAGTTATCTCCCGCAGCACATGGGAATTATGGGAGTCCAATTCAAGATGAGATTTGTGTGGGGAAACAGAGCCAAACCCTATCAATTGCTAAAATATTTTACTACCTAACTCCATTCCTCTATTATCATTTTTGCATTTTTTATACCTATGCCTCCCATACTTACTAAAAATTAATATATTTGGAACATTTTATATACATGCCTCTACTTGTCACCTATTTATAAAGTTACTCAAAAAAGCATAGATAGCAGATTAAGAGTTCTTTTTAAATTGCATTTTAGGTTTTGAGGTACATGTGAAGAACATGTAAGATTGTTGCATAGGTACACACATGGCAGTGTGGTTTGCTGCCTTCCTCCCCATCACCTACATCTGGCATTTCTCACCGTGCTATCTCTCCCCAAGTCCCCACCCCCTGCTGTCCTTCCCCTATTTCCCCCCCCAACAGACCCCAGTGTGTGATGCTCCCCTCCCTGTGTCCGTGTGTTCTCTTTGTTCAGCACCCATCTATAAGTGAAAACATGTGGTGTTTGATTTTCTATTATTGATTTGCATTTCTCTAATGAGATACCATCTCATACCAGTCAGAATGGGTATTACTAAAAAGTCAAAAAATAACAGATGCTAGTGAGGTTCCGAAGAAATAGGAACACTTATACACTGTTGGTGGGAGTATAAATTAGTTTAGCCATTGTGAAAGACAGTGTGGAATTTCGTCAAAGACATAAATACAGAAATACATTCAATCCAGTGATCCCATTACTAGGTATATACCCAAAGAAATATAAGTCATTCTACCATAAAGACACATGCATGTGTATGTTCATTGCAACACTATTCACAATAGCCAACACATGGAACCAACCTAAATGCCCATCAATAATAGACTGGATAAAGAAAACATGGTACATACACACCATGGAATACTATGCAGCCATAAGAAAAAAATAAGATCATGTCCTTTGCAGGAACATGGATGGAGCTGGAGGATATTATCCTCAGCAAACTAACACAGGAACAGAAAACCAAAGACCCCATGTTCTTGCATATAAGTGGAAGCTAAATGAAGAGATCACATAGACAGATAGAGGGGAACAACACACACTGCAGGCTCTTGAAGAGTGGAGGGTGGGAGAAGGGAGAGGATCGGGAAAAATAATTGCTGGGTACTAGGCTTAATACCTGGGTGGTGAAATAATCTGTAAAACAAACCCCTATGACACAAATTTACTTATGTAACAAACATGTGCACGTGCCCCTAAAGTTAAAAGTTTTTTTAAAAATGAGCCTTTATATATATATATATATATAAAATGTATATTTGTTATTGTACTTTAGGTTCTGGGGCACATGGGCAGATCATGAAGGATTGTTGCATAGGTACACATTCTCCAAATGTTATTCTTCCCCAACCTCCCTACCCTCCGTTGCCCCTCCCCTAGTGCCCCCCAACAGACCCTAGTATGTGATGTTCCCCTCCCCATGTCCATGTGTTCTCATTGTTCAACACCCGCCTATGAGTGAGAACATGCGGTGTTTGATTTTCTGTTCTTGTGTCAGTTTGCTGAGAATGATGGTTTCCAGATTGATCCATGTCCCTACAAAGGACACAAACTCATCATTTTTTATGACTGCATAGTATTCCATGGTGTGTATGTGCCACATTTTCCTTGTCCAGTCTATTATCAATGGGTATTTGGGTTGGTTCCAGGTCTTTGCTATTGTAAACAGTGCTGCAAGTAACATACGTGTTCATGTGTCTTTTTAATAG